>JBBDGP010004373.1:0-10000 GCA_037952835.1 Lithobates septentrionalis | reverse complement strand
ACAGGCTCTAACCAGAGTAGAAAAAGAAGTGGGAGGCCGCGTTGCACAACTAAGCAAGAAGATAAGCACATTAGAGTCTCTAGTTTGAGAAACAGACGCCTCACAGGTCCCCAACTGGCATCTTCATTAAATAGTACCCGCAAAACACCAGTGTCAACATCTACAGTGAAGAGGCGGCTGCGGGATTTTGGGCTTCAGGGCAGAGTGGCAAAGAAAAAGCCATATCTGAGACTGGCCAATAAAAGAAAAAGATTAAGATGGGCAAAAGAACACAGACATTGGACAGAGGAAGACTGGAAAAAAGTGTTGTGGACGGATGAATCCAAGTTTGAGGTGTTTGGATCACAAAGAAGAATGTTTGTGAGACGCAGAACAAATGAAAAGATGCTGGAAGAATGCCTGACGCCATCTGTTAAGCATGGTGGAGGTAATGTGATGGTCTGGGGTTGCTTTGGTGCTGGTAAGGTGGGAGCTTTGTACAGGGTAAAAGGGATTCTGAATAAGGAAGGCTATCACTCCATTTTGCAACGCCATGCCATATCCAGTGGACAGCGCTTGATTGGAGCCAATTTCATCCTACAACAGGACAATGACCCTAAACACACCTCCAAATTGTGCAAGAACTATTTACAGCAGAAGCAGGCAGCTGGTATTCTATCGGTAATGGAGTGGCCAGCACAGTCAACAGATCTGAACCCCATTGAGCTGTTGCGGGAGCAGCTTGACCGTATGGTACGCCAGAAGTGCCCATCCAACCAATCCAACTTGTGGGAGCTGCTTCTAGAAGCGTGGGGTGCAATTTCTCCAGCTTACCTCAATAAATTAACAGCTAGAATGCCAAAGGTGTGCAATGCTGTAATTGCTGCAAAAGGAGGATTCTTTGATGAAAGCAAAGTTTGATGTAAAAACAATGTTATTTCAAATACAAATCATTATTTCTAACCTTGTCAATGTCTTGACTCTATTTTCTATTCATTTCACAACGTATGGTGGTGAATAAGTGTGACTTTTCATGGAAAACACAAAATTGTTTGGGTGACCCCAAACTTTTGAACGGTAGTGTATATATAGAGATATATATATATATATAGAGATATATGTATATATATAGATATAGATAGATATATATATATATATATATATATATATATATATATATATATATGTTGAGCAATCGAATTGTATTTATATATATATATATATAAATGAAAAAAACTAATATACAGATTTGTTATTTTATATTTTTTATCTCTATATATAAATATAGAGATATTGTTGTTTATTTGTTTTGTTAGCTATGAACAAAGAGACTATATTAAAAAAGAGATTTTTGCTTTGCATTACCTTAGTCGATGCCAGTCTCTCCCGTAGTGATCTCCCGTAGTGAGTTTTCTTTTGTTTGCAGGTTTGCTTCTTTGCATATCTTTGGTTGCCATCACAACGGGGCGGGAACTTCCGACGCCGCCGCCCGTTGTCATGGCAACCCAGAAACAAACGGCGATGACACTGGGCATGCGCGGGAACGAGCGGTGAATGCTGGGAGGACAGCATTCACTGCATCCCGGAAATACATCCTTGTGGGTTTCAAATGCCCACAATGAAGATGGGAACCGCCGTCTTTCACTTTTATAAGTTATTCTTTTCAAAGAAATCGGCCACAATCGGTATTACTTCACAGAACATGTGAGTACATTTTCATGATTTGAACAGACTCTCAATGAACTCCTAAAAAAAAAATATATTAAATAGGTGCACACCCGCTTTAAACAGCCTAATTCCTGTGAAGGAAGTAAATAAAACCCTCAGAACAGCCAATGATGATAAGCTGACTGATCAGCCTGTTAGGGGAGATTTTGGGGTTACATGAGTGCCTAACAACCCTGTCATGCTGTAATGCTGTATGCTGGGCAGGATCACTAACCATTCTAATACAGTACCTGCAATAACTGCAGCAAATGAAAACACAATAAAGACATTTCACAGGTCAGAAGTGTAATAAATGAAATATAAATGAAAGTACTAGAGGGCTGAAAGTGAACAGGAGAGATCACTAAAGGCTGGCAGACAGAGGACACTGAGCAGGGAAGACACTGACACAGAGGATACTGATCAGGGAAGACACTGACACAGAGGACACTGGGCAGGGAAGACACTGACACAGAGGACACTGAGCAGGGAAGACACTGACACAAAGGACACTGATCAGGGAAGACACTGACACAGAGGACACTGGGCAGGGAAGACACTGACACAGAGGACACTGAGCAGGGAAGACACACAGAGGACACTGATCAGGGAAGACACTGACACAGAGAACACTGAGCAGGGAAGACACACAGAGGACACTGGGCAGGGAAGACACTGACACAGAGGAGACTGATCAGGGAAGATACTGACACAGAGGACACTGATCAGGGAAGACACTGACACAGAGGATACTAGGTAGGGAAGACACTGACACAGAGGAGACTGATCAGGGAAGACACTGACACAGAGGACACTGATCAGGGAAGACACTGACACAGAGGACACTGATCAGGGAAGACACTGACACAGAGGACACCGATCAGGGAAGACACTGACACAGAGCACACTGAGCAGGGAAGACACTGACACAGAGGACACTGAGCAGGGAAGACACTGACACAGAGCACACTGAGCAGGGAAGACACTGACACAGAGGACACTGATCAGGGAAGACACTGACACAGAGGACACTGGGCAGGGAAGACACTGACACAGAGGACACTGAGCAGGGAAGACACACAGAGGACACTGGGCAGGGAAGACACTGACACAGAGGACACTGAGCAGGGAAGACACACAGAGGACACTGGGCAGGGAAGACACTGACACAGAGGAGACTGATCAGGGAAGACACTGACACAGAGGACACTGATCAGGGAAGACACTGACACAGAGGATACTAGGTAGGGAAGACACTGACACAGAGGAGACTGATCAGGGAAGACACTGACACAGAGGACACTGATCAGGGAAGAGACTGACACAGAGGACACTGATCAGGGAAGACACTGACACAGAGCACACTGAGCAGGGAAGACACTGACACCGAGGACACTGATCAGGGAAGACACTGACACAGAGGACACTGGGCAGGGAAGACACTGACACAGAGGAGACTGATCAGGGAAGACACTGACACAGAGGACACTGGGCAGGGAAGACACTGACACAGAACACACTGAGCAGGGAAGACACTGACACAGAGGACACTGATCAGGGAAGACATTGACACAGAGGACACTGATCAGGGAAGACACTGACACAGAACACCCTGAGCAGGGAAGACACTGACACAGAGGACACTGAGCAGGGAAGACACTGACACAGAGCACACTGAGCAGAGAAGACACTGACACAGAGGACACTGATCAGGGAAGACACTGACACAGAGGACACTGGGCAGGGAAGACACTGACACAGAGGACACTGGGCAGGGAAGACACTGACACAGAGGACACTGATCAGGGAAGACACTGACACAGAACACACTGAGCAGGGAAGACACTGACACAGAGGACACTGGGCAGGGAAGACACTGACACAGAGGACACTGATCAGGAAAGACACTGACACAGAACACACTGAGCAGGGAAGACACTGACACAGAGGACACTGAGCAGGGAAGACACTGACACAGAGGACACTGATCAGGGAAGACACTGACACAGAGGACACTGATCAGGGAAGACACTAACACAGAGGACACTGATCAGGGAAGACACTGACACAGAGGAGACTGAGCAGGGAAGACACTGACACAGAGGACACTGAGCAGGGAAGACACAGAGGAGACTGAGCAGGGAAGACACTGACACAGAGGACAGTGAGCAGGGAAGACACTGACACAGAGGAAACTGGGCAGGGAAGACACTGACACAGAGGACACTGATCAGGGAAGACACTGACACAGAGGACACTGAGCAGGGAAGACACAGAGGAGACTGAGCAGGGAAGACACTGACATAGAGGACAGTGAGCAGGGAAGACACTGACACAGAGGACACTGGGCAGGGAAGACACTGACACAGAGGACAGTGAGCAGGGAAGACACTGACACAGAGGACACTGATCAGGGAAGACACTGACACAGAGGACACTGGGCAGGGAAGACACTGACACAGAGGACAGTGAGCAGGGAAGACACTGACACAGAGGACAGTGAGCAGGGAAGACACTGACACAGAGGACACTGGGCAGGGAAGACACTGACACAGAGGACAGTGAGCAGGGAAGACACTGACACAGAGGACACTGGGCAGGGAAGACACTGACACAGAGGACACTGAGCAATGAAGACACTGACACAGAGGACACTGAAGCAGACAGAACAGAGTGAAGTCTGTGTACATTCCCGGCCCTCAGAGACTTTACTCACCCCTAGTCTGTGATGATGATGATCCTGTTGGAAAGGTGTTGATCACGCTGTCAGCCCATGGTTGTAGCTTCAGGCTCGCTGCCTCCCTGGCTCCCGCTGGCAGGGACAGTGGTGCTGCGGGTGTCTGAAGAAGAGTAGGGCCTCCTTATCCTGTGTATTCTTTCCCGGTAGCTCCTGTCCTGTTGGCCTGTATGCTGACACTTCCATCCAGCGGTTCTTCTCTTCTGGTCCCTGTAAAGTCCCAGTGGTGATGTGATGCTCCTATAGTCTTGCCTCGAGTATTGTTCTGCCTACAGGTGGATGAAAACTTCCCTGTCTGACCTCAGGGAACCTATTACCATCAGTATACAGGGCAGCCCTGGCACTTCAGGAATGAGAGGCACAATACAGGCCCAGGGCCCACAGATGGAAGTGATGATACATCTGTCACCAGTGAAAACTGAGGGGGGAAAAGTAAAAAAAAAGAATGAATTAAATGACTGAGGCGACCCTTCCTCCAGGGGGATTAGTCTTTTGAAGTAGTTCATGAAGTACAATATCCATTCTGGGCTGAGAGCGGGGTAAAAAGATCCAAAAGGAAGGCTGAGGAGAATCCAGAGGTGAGTCCAGCTGAGAGACCTGAGGTAAATGCTGACTCCGCCCAGTGACAGGAGAGGATATAGGTAACAGGTTACACTCATTGGCTAGGTGTTTCCCACCAAAGGATTTGTCACCAATCCTGGGCTCAGCAGCTGAGGTAAATCTTCCTAGCAACAGCAGGCAGCCTGTCACCTGAAACACAAAACAGAAAGAACCAGCAAAGCAGCCAAAGAGAGTCATGTACTTAACAATCACCATAGCCCTCTATTAAGAGTAAAATGTGTTTATAAAACAAATGGGTGTCAGGGGTGACAATCCCATGGGGCCACTTCTCTATTTTATTCTTTCGTTGCCCTGACATTCTTTTTTTTTTAATGAATTTGCTGGGGTTTACATAGTTGCCAACATTGAAAAAAATTTTTTAGGGACACTTTTTTGGCTGTAGGCGGAGTCTTGTTTTAATTAGGGGCGGGGCATGCATTTGTGGGCGTGACAAAGGGGAAAAGCAAAAATTGCGCGGCGCGGCGAAAAATGGGCGTGGTTTATGTGAAATAGTGGGCGTGTCTTAAATGGGCATGGCTCAAAGGGGGTGTGGTTAGAGTCTGAGATGAATGAGGGATGGAGAGGGAAAGGGGGGTAGAGGGATGGAGGGACAGCAGCCTCAGATCCTACACAACAATGGAAATATGTGTATTCTAGAAAGTTTAACAATCAGCAGATAAAGATACTCCAAACACCTGGTGTTAGCACTTCAATCATCCCGGCACCATGGTTGTTATGGTGTCAGGATGATTGAAGTGCATTATTTCTATTATTACATTGTAATATAAAATGAAATCATTCTACTCACCATAATGCTGAATCAGTGGGATCCTTGAGCGTGTCACCTGCCACGTCGCCTGCCACCAGCCGTCCGTCCTTGCGTCAGATGTCCCAGCAGGGTCCGTCCTTGCATAAGGTGCCCCCAGCAGAGTCTGTCCTTTCATCAGGTGCCCCCAGCGGAGCCCCCCTTACATCAGATGTCCCCAGCGGAGCCCCCCCTTACATCAGATGTCCCCAGCGGAACCCCCCTCACACCAGGAGTCCCCAGTGGAGCCCCCCTTACATCAGGTGTCCCCAGCGGAGCCCCCCTCACATCAGGTGTCCCCAGCGGAGCCCCCCCTCACATCAGGTGTCCCCAGCGGAGCCCCCCTCACATCAGGTGTCCCCAGTGGAGCCCCCCTTACATCAGGTGTCCCCAGTGGAGCCCCCCTTACATCAGATTCCCCCAGCGGTGCGCCCCCCCCCCACCTCAGGTGTCCTAGTAGGAGGATACTGTCTCCCTCCTCCGGCCGCATGGCTAGAACCCCCGCCCCTTTCCATAACAGACTGGCAGCGGGGCGGGGGGTAGACGGGGCGAGGTGGGGTGGAGGGTGGGCGGCGACGCAGGAGCCTCGTCTAGCCCCCCCCCCAGCCGTCTTCCTGGTCTTCTGAAAAATGGCGGCCACAATGTCTCCGGTGTGGTATAGTGTGCGCTTCTCCCAGTCAGGTTCAATGCTGACTGGGAGAAGCGCACACTATACCACACGCCGACCGGCGTTTTTTTGTGAAGTCTGTGTAGAACAGTGCACTTACGCACCAAGGAAATGTGAGTACCCCTTTGCGGGGAGTGGGTTTATGTATCAATAAAGATATTTTTTACGGTATCACACTATCTAGTCTCTTTCTATTTATGGCATGGAGCTGCATTGATCCAGGTTGGAGATCGTTATCAAACTAGCTATACAGAGCCGGGGGTGGCTTCACAGCGTGTTTTGACACAGCTAGTCACTGTGTCACACGCTCTGAGGTGAGCGCAACCACTTTGGGGGGAGGGTCACCGAGGCACACTGGAGCATGGTTTTGCAGCACTTGGATTAAGCATGCTGGATGACACTTAAATTGGACATTTTATATGCAATTTTTGGACATTGATGTATGCACTTTTTTGGCGATTTTTCCACATATACTCTTTACATGCCAATTTAATGTTTATGTGGTTCACTGGGCACTTTTTATTTTTATTTTTACTCATACACTTTGTAAATTACTGAAAAAGTATATGCATGTTGAACTTTATATGGTTACGATATATTTATCACACGTTTTTTATGAATTTATGTATACATCTATGTATTTATATTTGGTTGCACATTGCACTTGAATGCGATTTCATGATTATATGTTGGAAGGTTTTTTATTTATTCTTAGATTCATATGCACATCGCACTTTTGTGCGATTTTGTGAAAGCACTTTGTAGGACTTTTCAGTTTCATATATTTTTTTCTAATATTATTATTTTGATATTTATAGTCACGTTGGGAAGTTTATGTGACAGTGTGATTTACTCTAGCGCAGCGCAATCTTGCTCTATATTGATTTGCACGGTTATGAAACGTGGTCTGCGTTTGCTGCTGGGTACTAATATCTGCATTTTTTTGGGCACTGGATTATTGTGGCTCGTAAGACTCTCTTTTTATGGGTTTATATGTGTTTATATGTGTCTGAGACTCTTATTTGTGGCATAGCATCACATTATGAGTGCAACATGACGGAGGTACCAGCGAGGCTGTGATTGTTGGGAAAGGGGGGTTGCATTGTAGAGGAGAGGGGGGTGGCAGGAGGACGGTGGGGAGGGGCAGCAAAATGCACCTTCGCCTGTGTAGACAAAAATCCTTGCACCGGCCCTGCATCCCATAACCTGTCTACCCCATCAAAGTTATTATCCCTAATAAAAACAACAAAAACAAGTCTCGAGACTGACTTCTTGTGTCTGGATGCAAGTGAAAAATGCTTGTTGCCTGGCTGTACAGGAATAGGTGAGACATTTACCAGCAGCCAGGGGCGGACTGATAACTCATGGGGCCCCAGGGCAATAGGAGATTATGGGGCCCCCAGGCAATCATAGATTATGGGGCCACACAGTATACACACAGTATACAATCACACAGTATACACATACATGTACACACAGTATACACAGACAGATGTAAAAAAAACACAGATTTATACATACTGTCCCTGGTTTTACTGAGGCTGGCAACCCTGATGGGGCCCCCTAGTGGCCTAGGGCCCTCGGGCAGTGCCCGAGTGGCTCAATGGTCAGTCCGCCCCTGCCAGCAGCCCTTGCAGGGGTAGTGCTACAGAAGTAACCTCCTATTTATGCATTTATCATCAATTGCTCAGTGTAAACTGTCCAATTTTGTGAGAGGTTGAATTTAAAGCTGAACATACATCTTACAAACTGATTGCACAGTCTTAAAAATCTAACAGCAACTATGTAATATAATGGACCATCTAATTAGATACACATGTAGTTTTGTTGAATCTAATTAAGACTGTAAGGGGTTTGACCAGCTTTAGGAAAAGCCTCCAGTGATGACCTTCTGAAAATGCTGAAAATATAGTAGGAAAAATCGACTGACGGCACGTATAAAAAAATATAACAAACTTTTAAGAGTTCATATAAATTACATATGTATACTGTACACATTTAGTAACACACAAACAAATATACATAGAGAAAGGACCCATTGGTTAGCCCAAGGGGAATACCCATTATATACTTCCTGTGGGGCTATACTGTTTGTTGTATCAGGAAAAGCCCTCACTGAGATATGGTATTTGCACTTGGGTGTTCAAAAGGTCCTTGAAGAATTAAAAAATGCTCTACATGTTTCGCGACTATGGATGTCGCTTCTTCAGGAGCTTCTGTATTTCTAGTTAGAAGAACAGACTTGAATTAGAATATGGTAGAGACAATTAGAGGGAGAGGGAGACCACAGGCCCCGATGCCGAACACAGCGGGTTACCTGGTGCACACCCATATTCCAATTTATGTGTTATATGTTGGTCCTCCGCTGTGTTCGGCACCGGGGCCCGTGGTCTCCCTCTCCCCATTGGAGAGGTGGTTGTTCAATTGCTGTATCATTCTGGTATGGGTGAGCGATGAAACCCTCTTTAGCACCATTTGTGGTGAGTTCATATGTTATGTGTACAGGGGCAGACTGATAACTCATGGGGCCCCTGGGCAATAGGAGATTATGGGGCCCCCAGGCAATCAGAGATTATGGGGCCACACGGCATACACACACACAGTATACAATCACACAGTATACACATACATGTACACACAGTATACACAGACAGATGTAAAAAAAAACACAGATTTATACATACTGTCCCTGGTTTTACTGAGGCTGGCACCCCTGATGGGGCCCCCTAGTGGCACAGGGCCCTCGGGCAGTGCCCGAGTCGCTCAATGGTCAGTCCGCCCCTGTATGTGTATGTGTATGCATGCATGATTGTACCCCAACAATTTTACATCTAATTGTCTCTACCATATTCTGATTGAAGTCTGTTATCCATAACATCCATCCATGTCATCCATAGTCACGAAACACGTAGAGCATTTTTTAATTCTTCAAGGACCTTTTGAACACCCAAGTGCAAATACCATATCTCAGTGGTTCCTGATACAACATAAAGTATAGCCCCACAGGAAGTATATAATGGGTATTCCCCTTGGGCTAACCAATGGGTCCTTTCTCTATGTAGATTTGTTTGTGTGTTACTAAATGTGTACAGTATACATATGTAATTTATATGAACTATTAAAACTTTGTTATATTTTTCTATACGTGCCGTTAAAGTCCATTTTTCCTTCTACTCTATTTACTCAATTTATTAGGATGTGGCACAGGTATACTCGGGGTGTTTGCTTGCCACCCCAGGGCATTGCAATCAATCCATTCTCTTCTGAAAATGCTGTCTGATTGTCAAGTACTGTAGTACAGGTCAGGGGTTCTGAGTTTGCTTGCTGTATGCTTGCTCCGGGTCATTGATTCAAAAGCTATTGAAGACAGGAACAGCCATGTAGCTAGCAGTTTCAGTGAGAGGTTGGCAATGGAAGCCTATGTACTTCTCTGAGTGGAGATGTCCTTTAAATAATGTATTGCTTCTGGCGAGTCTTGGCTGAGGGTTCTCGTTTCTATTAGATT
>JBBDGP010004372.1:0-128753 GCA_037952835.1 Lithobates septentrionalis | reverse complement strand
ATGTTTTGGAACTACATTTCCATGATGCTCTGGCACTCTGCAGTGTAGTGGAGCATCGTGGGAAATGTAGTTCCAAGACCTCTGGGGTGCCCAGGTTCGCCATCACTGGTAGGCTATAAGAAGATGCCAAGTCCTGAAACTGAGCTGCAGCACGGTGGCCAAGACCAAACAGCGGTTTAACAGGACAGGTTCCACTCAGAACAGGCCTCACCATGGGAGACCAAAGAAGTTGAGTGCACGTGCTCAGCATCATATCCAGAGGTTGTCTTTGGGAAATAGACGTATGAGAACTGCTAGCATTGCTGCTGAGGTTGAAGGGGTGGAGGGGGGGGGGGGGGGGGGAGGTCAGCCTGTTGGTGCTCAGGCCATACGCCGCACACTGTATCAAATTGGTCTGCATGGCTCTCATCCTAAAAGGAAGCCTCTTCTAAAGATGATACACAAGAAAGCCCGCAAACCGTTTGCTGAAGACAAGCAGACTAAGGACATGGATTACTGGAACCATGTCCTGTAGTCTGATGAGACCAAGATAAACGTATTTGGCTCAGATGGTGACAAGCGTGTGTGGCGGCAACCAGGTGAGGAGTACAAAGACAAGTGTGTCTTGTCTACAGTCAAGCATGGGTGTGGGAGTGTCTTGGTCTGGGGCTGCATGAGTGCTGCCGGCACTGGAGAGCTACAGATCATTGAGGGAACCATGAATGCCAACATGTACTGTGACATACTGAAGCAGAGCATGATCCCCTCCCTTCAGAGACTGGGCCGCAGGGCAGTATTCCAACATGATAACGACCCAAACACACCTCCAAGACCACCACTGCCTTGCTAAAGAAGCTGAGGGTAAAGGTGATGGACTGGCCAAGCATGTCTCCAGACCTAAACCCTATTGAGCATCTGTGGGACATCCTCAAATGGAAGGTGGAGGAGCGCAAGGTCTCTAACATCCACCAGCTCAGTGATGTCATCATGGAGGAGGGGAAGAGGACTCCAGTGGCAACCTGTGAAGCTCTGGTGACCTCCATGCCCAAGAGGGTTAAGGCAGTGCTGGAAAATAATGGTGGCCACACAAAATATTGACACTTTGGGCCCAACTTTGGACATTTTCACTTAGGGGTGTACTCACTTTTGTTGCCAGCGGTTTAGACATTAATGGATGTGTGTTGAGTTATTTTGAGGGGACAGCAAATTTACAGCAAAGTGTCATTTCTTCAGTGTTGTCACATGAAAAGATAGAATCAAATATTTACAAAAATGTGAGGGGTGTACTCACTTCTGTGAGATACAGTGTGTGTGTATATATATATATATATATATATATATATATATATATAATAAAAATAAATTCATCCGTATATACAGTACAAAGGGATCCCCAGCTCAATATATGGGAAAATATACATACACAGCAGAAAAGGGTAATTTTTTCATCTACTCGGATTATTAATGGAGGTTTTATAACCTGAGTAGCTCCATGTGAAATCCACATAGCCGTCTTTCTTTTTTATTTTTTTTTCTCTAATTCAGCAGCATTTCATAAGCTAAGTGGAAGCCGGGGCTCGTTACCATGGTGTGGGATGTATTATACCTTTTGTTGCCACATTATAATGATTTTGAAAGAACCCTTCAGGAAAATATTACCACAAATCGGATTATTACTCTGTGTTATTCATGCAGATGGATCTGAGTCAAATATCAATGTACTCATCATTCAGAAGGTGTTAAATCAGGTCCCTCCATTGTGTTTAGCTCTCTATCCGCAGTGGGACTACATGTACCAGCATGGAAAAAAAAATCAACATTTGGAGAATGTTTATGCCTGAAATGACCCCCATACTGTGAACTATATTATATCGGGGCGGCGTCACATGATGCATGACTGGTGCCTCTGCTCCACAGGCTATTGGATATTATTATAGTGTTTAGGTGAGACATTACACATTTGTTATATTTTGCTTCTTTGCTTTCCGAATATTAATTGTATTATACAGAGACATCCATGAAATCCAAATACGAATCTTTGTTATAAGAATGTTACTACTGCATATCAAATCTATATCCTGCAGGACGTCACTGCTCTTCATACAGTATATACATGATAAAATAGTCCACTAGGATCCAAATCTAGAATATATTATAGAACAGTTTTCTAACATCTAAATATGTCATTTTTCAAGAGACATTTTTAGCTATCCTAAAATAAGTTCTATTATAGAGGAGTTCTCTACTACCCCAAATATTTTATTATAGAGAAGTTTTCTACTACCCCAATATATTTTATTATAGAGGAGTTCTCTGCAATCCTAATACATTAAAGAGACATTCTCTACTATCCTCTATCATATTATAAAGGAGTTCTCTACTATCCCAATATACAGTATATTACATTTAAGATGAGTTTATTGCTATCCCACTATAAGTTATATTTTTAGAGGTATTCTTTACTACCCCAGTGTTTATAGAGGTGTTCCTTACTATCCCACTATAAGTTATATTATAGAGGATTTATCTAATTTCCAAATTTACGTTACAGTATGGAGGAGTTCTCAACTATCCCAATAAATATCATATTATAGAGTAGTTATGTACTATCCTAATATATTACACTATATAGTGGTTTTCTACTATCCCAATAAATTATAGAGGAGTTCTTTACTATCAAAATATAATGTAGTAGAGTTCTCTACTATCCGATATATTATAGTGGAGTTGTCTACAATCCAAATATGTTATATTCCAGACTATAGAGAAGCTGTTTACTATCCCAATAATAATATATTATTAAGGAGTTTTCTACTATCCCAAAATATTACATGATAGAGGTGTTCTCTACTATCCAAATATATTTATATTATAGAGAAGTTTTCTACTATCCGAATATAGAATATCATAAAGGAGTTCCCTACTATCCCAATATATTATATTATAGAGAAGTGTTCTTCTATCCGAATACAGTAATACCTTGGATTATGAGCATAGGTCGTTTATAACTAGTGTATGCAGTACTGTATGGGGCCAGAGGTGCGGGGGAGCTGGTGTATGCAGCACTGTATGTGGCCAGAGGTGCGGTGGCGCTGGTGTATGCAGTACTGTATGGGGCCAGAGGTGCGGGGGAGATGGTGTATGCAGCACTGTATGGGGCCAGAGGTGCGGGGCGCTGGTGTATGCAGCACTGTATGTGGCCAGAGGTGCGGGGGCGCTGGTGTATGCAACACTGTATGGGGCCAGAGGTGCGGGGGCGCTGGTTTATGCAGCACTGTATGTGGCCAGAGGTGCGGGGGAGCTGGTGTATGCAGCACTGTATGTGGCCAGAGGTGCGGGGGTGATGGTGTATGCAGCACTGTATGGGGCCAGAGGTGCGGGGGAGCTGGTGTATGCAGCACTGTATGTGTGCCAGAGGTGCAGTGGCGCTGGTGTATGCAGTACTGTATGGGGCCAGAGGTGCGGGGGCGCTGGTGTATGCAGCACTGTATGGGGCCAGAGGTGCGGGAGCGCTGGTGTATGCAACACTGTATGTGGCCAGAGGTGCGGGGGAGCTGGCGTATGCAGCACTGTATGTGGCCAGAGGTGCGGGGACGCTGGTGTATGCAGTACTGTATGGGGCCAGAGGTGCGGGGGCACTGGTGTATGCAGTACTGTATGGGGCCAGAGGTGCGGGGGCGCTGGTGTATGCAGTACTGTATGGGGCCAGAGGTGTGGGGGCGCTGGTGTATTCAGTACTGTGTGGGGCCAGAGGTGCGGGGGCACTGGTGTATGCAGTACTGTATGGGGCCAGAGGTGTGGGGGCGCTGGTGTATTCAGTACTGTGTGGGGCCAGAGGTGCGGGGGCTCTGGTGTATGCAGCACTATATGTGGCCAGAGGTGCAGGGGCGCTGGTGTTTGCATTTTTTAAAAATATAAAAAAACAAACATGTTTTACTTGCCTCCTCTGTGCAAGCGTTTTGCACAGAGCAGCCCCTAACCTCTTCTTCTGCGGTGCCCAGCCGGCGCTCCTGGCCCCTCCTCTTCATCGGGTTCCCTCCACAGAGGGCCGCTTTGCATGGGGGCACCCGTGCGGGCGCGCTCCCGAGTCTAGCTGTCTGTGTCAATGGCCGCAATGGTCAATGGTCTGTGTCGATGGCCCCGCTCCCGTGTCACTGGATTTGATTGACGGCAGCGGGAGCCATTCCGCTGCTATCAATCTATCCAATGAGGACAGAGACAGCGGCTGGAGTCGGTGGGCTTGTGCTCGGCGCTGGAACGGATAGGTTCAGGTAAGAAAAAGATGGGCTCTGGGGGGGGCAGCTGCAGCTAAGAAAGTTTTTTCACCTAAATGCGTAGAATTAACCTTGAGACTTTACAATCCCTTTAAAGGGTGCCTTGGCTGAAAAAAGTTTGAGGAACGCTGGTTTAGACTATAATATAATATAATATATTATATATACAACTCCTCTAGAAAGGAGTTCAGTACTACCCCAATATATTACAGTATATTATAGAGAAGTTTTCTACTATCCTAATATATTATATTCTAGAATTCTCTACTATGCCAATATGTTATACTATTTAGGAGGAGGTAAAAAAAGGGGGATATGATCACCATCTATAAATAGATAAATGAGCCATATAGTAAATGTGGCTAAGGTTGGTCATTGCAAATGACAAAGGAGTCACGTTTTGTAGCAGGTTTTCTAAGGATACAAAATTTAACAACCTATTCACATTTATAATTACCATTGTGGATTGTTGGTTCAGAAAGTAACCAACCTGCCTTAGGGGAACAAGGTGTTTTTTTTTTTTTAACCTGTTGGGGTAAATTGGACCGTGGGGGGTCTTCTGCATTTCCCTACATCAACTGTGGGTTTAGGATTCTGAGGACACAGGTTTTTCATTCATCTCTTTTTGTCTTTTTGGTTGAAGTCGATGGACAGGTGGCTTTTTTTAAACTGGAATATTTAACTATATAGAGGGGTTCTCTGCCACTCTGATATAAATCATACTATAAAGAAGCTCTCGACTGTCCAAATATGTCATATTTTATGTTGACTTTAAAAAGGCAGACACCTCTGCATACGTTAAAGTCCATCTGAACTTCCAGTATAAATAAACTACATTTATTCCAGGCAATTTTCTGATCAGAGCAATCTGAAATTGATCGGTTTTGCTAGAAATCAATTGTATGAGATTTATTTTTTAATATTTGCACAGCAATTCACACGCTGAAAGTGCATGTAGGTTTGTTTTTTGCAAATGGGGCACAAAAAAATGTGTTATTAGGCTATTTCCTGTGCTAGGATAAAATACACTGAAGCGGCCAGGGCAGCAAAGTGTAGCAAAGGAGGTGGGACTTTAATTGAAGCTCGTGGTGACAAAATGAACTGAGTGGTGGACGATAAAAAATTGTTTAATATTGCATATGACATATTTAACCAACATCAAATTGCACATACATGAGGCTGCACCCATGACTAGGCGTCAGGCTCTATAGTAACAACGACTGTAAAACGTGTACAATCATGATAGAGTTAAGGGGAGTCCACCAGTGTTCATAGAATGTAAAAACATTTCAAAAAGTAGCAACTGCACAGTCAAAAGTTCTCAAATCCTTCATTGATAGAAATGTAAAGACTTGCATAACATAGTGGGTGTACATATGGTTCACAACATCAATTAGCTTGACGCGTTTCGCGGCTTAAAGCCGCTCTTCAGGAGCAGATATGTGAATTGTCTGTAATAGAAGATATGTAAAAACTCAATGACACAGTTGGGGGAGTATGGGTAACCTTCCACCCAAAACCCGGGTAGGGCATGTAAACTTACAGGGTATGTGCACCAGGACACAAGGCGTCCAGGTCAGTGGGCCAGCCCATGGTCAGTCACGGGAGCCGAAGGGGCGTGTCCAATGGCGGCAGGCAACACAGGCAACGAACATAGCAGACCAGTACTCCCAGGCTCACCTGGTGTGAAAGAATGGTGAAAAATCTATAAGTGTGGGACAGTGTAAGCACAACAAATATATGTGGATATGGAAGTGAAAAAATAGAAATGGGAGGGGGGGGGGGAAAGGGGGCAAATAGACAGATGATTGGTGGTCAACCAGGGGTGAGGGTGAGAGACCATGGTGGTAGGTCAGCACCAAAACGCCCAGTGTGAGGGAAGGAGAGAGAGGGGAAAAAAGCTGAGAAGTGTACCTGATGGGAGGGAAAGGACAAACCATCCAACGAAAGTGTGAAGCCTATCTGGCAGGGAACTCAGGGAGCACTGGAACATGCCAGGGCCGCCCCCCGCATATACCGCCGCCACGGACCCGCCCCTAACGTCACAACGCGCAAGCGTAAGGGGAGGGGCATCCAGACGCCGACGCACAGGCAAGGGGCTGCCCGGCGTCGGATTGTACCCTCCCACCGCTCGAGCAGATGGAACGCAAACGCCGGAAGGCCGCGTCAACAGACGCCGCACATCCGACGTGCATGTGTGACGTCGATGCGCAGTGGTAGCGTGGCCACCCCCCGAACGTCAGATGACGGGCGGGGGAGGGATGGGCCCCAGTGCGCATCGCGGCTCCCGCACTGAAAAACGTGGGCAGCCGTAGGGCCAGGGCCATCTAGTGGCCGGTGCACAATACAACAGGTAAGGAAAAATAACATATCATAACAGCCTCCAAACAATAAGCAAAAGGGTAAGATAATTGGCAAGGTAGTCAAGGAAAGAAACTAATGAGCCAGTAAGGCTGGTTGCAGAAACGGGTTATACCGATTTATGGGTAGATGTCACCAGGAGCTTCCATCCCTATTGTATAATTGTAAAAAAGGGGGGAAAATGGGAAATTGGGACTTTAAATGAGGCTAGTATGGCTGGGTAGGACCATGCGCCTCCATCCCTGTCTATTAGGATAAAATACACTGAAGCGGCCAGGGCAGCAAAGTGTAGCAAAGGAGATGGGACTTTAATTGAAGCTCGTGGTGACAAAATGAACTGAGTGGTGGACGATAAAAAATTGTTTAATATTGCATATGACATATTTAACCAACATCAAATTGCACATACATGAGGCTGCACCCATGACTAGGCGCCAGGCTCTATAGTAACAACGACTGGTAACAACATGTTTACAATCTTGTACAATCATGATAGAGTTAAGGGGAGTCCACCAGTGTTCATAGAATGTAAAAACATTTCAAAAAGTAGCAACTGCACAGTCAAAAGTTCTCAAATCCTTCATTGATAGAAATGTAAAGACTTGCATAACATAGTGGGTGTACATATGGTTCACAACATCAATTAGCTCGACGCGTTTCGCGGCTTAAAAGCCGCTCTTCAGGAGCAGATATGCGAATTGTCTGTAATAGAAGATATGTAAAAACTCAATGACACAGTTGGGGGAGTATGGGTAACCTTCCACCCAAAACCCGGGTAGGGCATGTAAACTTACAGGTATGTGCACCAGGCACAAGGCGTCCAGGTCAGTGGGCCAGCCCATGGTCAGTCACGGGAGCCGAAGGGGCGTGTCCAATGGCGGCAGGCAACACAGGCAACGAACATAGCAGACCAGTACTCCCCAGGCTCACCTGGTGTGAAAGAATGGTGAAAAATCTATAAGTGTGGGACAGTGTAAGCACAACAAATATATGTGGATATGGAAGTGAAAAAATAGAAATGGGAGGGGGGGGGAAAGGGGGCAAATAGACAGATGATTGGTGGTCAACCAGGGTGCCCTGGCCGCTTCAGTGTATTTTATCCTAATAGACAGGGATGGAGGCGCATGGTCCTACCCAGCCATACTAGCCTCATTTAAAGTCCCAATTTCCCATTTTCCCCCCTTTTTTTACAATTATACAATAGGGATGGAAGCTCCTGGTGACATCTACCCATATATCGGTATAACCCGTTTTCTGCAACCAGCCTTACTGGCTCATTAGTTTCTTTCCTTGACTACCTTGCCAATTATCTTACCCTTTTGCTTATTGTTTGGAGGCTGTTATGATATGTTATTTTTCCTTACCTGTTGTATTGTGCACCGGCCACTAGATGGCCCTGGCCCTACGGCTGCCCACGTTTTCAGTGCGGGAGCCGCGATGCGCACTGGGGCCCATCCCTCCCCCGCCCGTCATCTGACGTTCGGGGGGTGGCCACGCTACCACTGCGCATCGACGTCACACATGCACGTCGGATGTGCGGCGTCTGTTGACGCGGCCCTTCCGGCGTTTGCGTTCCATCTGCGCGAGCGGTGGGAGGGTACAATCCGACGCCGGGCAGCCCCTTGCCTGTGCGTCGGCGTCTGGATGCCCCTCCCCTTACGCTTGCGCGTTGTGACGTTAGGGGCGGGTCCGTGGCGGCGGTATATGCGGGGGGCGGCCCTGGCATGTTCCAGTGCTCCCTGAGTTCCCTGCCAGATAGGCTTCACACTTTCGTTGGATGGTTTGTCCTTTCCCTCCCATCAGGTACACTTCTCAGCTTTTTTCCCCTCTCTCTCCTTCCCTCACACTGGGCGTTTTGGTGCTGACCTACCACCATGGTCTCTCACCCTCACCCCTGGTTGACCACCAATCATCTGTCTATTTGCCCCCTTTCCCCCCCCCTCCCATTTCTATTTTTTCACTTCCATATCCACATATATTTGTTGTGCTTACACTGTCCCACACTTATAGATTTTTCACCATTCTTTCACACCAGGTGAGCCTGGGAGTACTGGTCTGCTATGTTCGTTGCCTGTGTTGCCTGCCGCCATTGGACACGCCCCTTCGGCTCCCGTGACTGACCATGGGCTGGCCCACTGACCTGGACGCCTTGTGTCCTGGTGCACATACCCTGTAAGTTTACATGCCCTACCCGGGTTTTGGGTGGAAGGTTACCCATACTCCCCCAACTGTGTCATTGAGTTTTTACATATCTTCTATTACAGACAATTCGCATATCTGCTCCTGAAGAGCGGCTTTAAGCCGCGAAACGCGTCGAGCTAATTGATGTTGTGAACCATATGTACACCCACTATGTTATGCAAGTCTTTACATTTCTATCAATGAAGGATTTGAGAACTTTTGACTGTGCAGTTGCTACTTTTTGAAATGTTTTTACATTCTATGAACACTGGTGGACTCCCCTTAACTCTATCATGATTGTACAAGATTGTAAACATGTTGTTACCAGTCGTTGTTACTATAGAGCCTGGTGCCTAGTCATGGGTGCAGCCTCATGTATGTGCAATTTGATGTTGGTTAAATATGTCATATGCAATATTAAACAATTTTTTATCGTCCACCACTCAGTTCATTTTGTCACCACGAGCTTCAATTAAAGTCCCACCTCCTTTGCTACACTTTGCTGCCCTGGCCGCTTCAGTGTATTTTATCCTAATAGACAGGGATGGAGGCGCATGGTCCTACCCAGCCATACTAGCCTCATTTAAAGTCCCAATTTCCCATTTTCCCCCCTTTTTTTACAATTATTTCCTGTGCTAGTTGAATATTTTTCATTGGTTTATAATGGAAAATAGCATTTTTGTCCACTAGATGGCATGAAGTATCATAGGATACTTAGCTCCATCTAGTGGTCAAATACAGTATTTTGCCTTTAGATTTGAAATGGAAAATAGCATATTTGTCCACTAGATCAGTGGTCAACAACCCTGTCCTCAGGGCCCACTAACAGGCCAGGTTTTCAAGATAACTGAAATACATCACAGGTGATATCATTTGCTGCTCAGTGATTGCAGTATTCTAGTCTGCATCTCCCCAAGGTAATACATAAAACCTGGCCTGTTAGTGGGCCCTGAGGACAGGGTTGATGACCACTGCACTAGATGATGCTAAATACAATAAGGATACTTGGCTCCATCTAGTGGCCAAATACAGCATTTTTTGCCTTTTAGATTTAAAATGGAAAATCGCATATTTGCCCACTAGATGGCGCTAAATAACATAGGATACTCAGCTCCATCTAGTGGCCAAATACAGCATTTTCCTTTTTTAAATCAGTGAAAAATATTCGCCTATCATCTACTAGGACCCCCAGGTCCTTTTTCCATCCTAGATTTCCCCAGAGGTCCCCCCCCCCCCAGTGTATAGATTGCATTCATATTTTTGCCACCCAGATGCATTATTTTACATTTTCCTACATTGAACCTCATTTGCCATGTAGTTGCCCACCCCATTCATTTGTTCAGATCTTTTTGCAAGGTTTCCACATCCTGCGCAGAAGTTATTGCCCTGCTTAGCTTAGTATCGTCCGCAAATACAGAGATTGAACTCATGAATTTATAGGTTATATATTACAAGATTACAATTATCAAGATCACTACCCAATTCTCTGTATATAAGGCAAGTCCAGCTTGATATAGTCTGACCACATGCCATATATATATATATAATGAAATCAGAGCTCAGAAAGTAATGAATGTGAGATATGTCCTCTCTCCAGAATGTTCTGGAAATCTGAAAGGATAAAACTTTTTTTTTTTTTTTCAGAAAAGGCACCCTTGGTTTAGCCGTCAGTCAGCCTCGCCGTGTCCAGTGATGTCTTTAGCAGCCGTATCTCCGGAAGCTATATTCCGCTCGGTAGGAGATAAGGCCGTGCCGGGTTTGGATGCTTGGAGTGAAGCCTGATAAACACATTCCTCCATTATCTCCCAAACACAATACTTACAAGATCCAAACAGGGCTGAGAGGTTTTTATTTTTTCTTTCCTAAAGTCTGACAGAAGGGACTCGGCTAGATGGTAGGTTGTCACAGCGAGAAAATGGGAACGCTATATCAAGAGTCGCCTCTCCACCGATCGATTCGCCTGGCGACGGGAGGATTTAGCGTTTCGGATTACATCAAGAAATTTGCGGTAATGACCTCCATGTTTGAATTTTTTGGGGCTACCTTTACAGATGGGCGGGCAAAAATCTAGAATCCATAAACCTGGGAGATTAGCTGGCATGACATGGCGGTTGGGTTGGGGTCTTAAGACCAACTCTATTCTTTTTTTTCTAACTGGTCGAGCAGCCACGTTCAAAACATTTACAGCTCCCCCCCCCCCCAACCTCCAAACTTTTCTATGGTGCTTATTTTAGCAGCTTACCAACAGATTCCAACCCAGCCCATTGGCTATAGTCTTGTTGTGCCCGATGGAAGACATAGATATTACAATTGTGTAAATCTGGGATTGGCTTCAGCTTGTGGGCACTTTCAGAGGCGGCAAGAGCTTCTAAATTGCTGGGGGAACATTCATTTGCAGGCTCAAAAAAATGAGGGGTCCCTGTACTTTCATAGCTGCATCAGCTGTTTGGATCCTGGAATTTGTACGATCTTATTTATGAAATATTAGAGAACGTTGCTTATCATTTTATAGTCAAATATATTAATTTTTTTGTTATTTTTAAGGTGGTTGGTATTTTTTTTAAATATGTTTTTAAAATGTGGTGGTTGTTGGTATTTTTTAAAATGTGTTATAAAAGGTTGTTCTGAATCATTCGTGCAAAGATGGGAATGAGATGAGTATAATAAAAAAAAAAAATTGGCTAAATCACGGCATGGCATAGCCTAATGCACTACTTTAGAGAGCCTAATATACCACTGATCCTGTACACAGGCATATTGGGCCGTATAATGTAATACATGGGCATATTGGTCATATAACATAAAATATGGGCATATTAGGTGCTATAATCAAAAATGTGGGAGCACTGGGCAGTATGATCTAAAATATGGGTGTATTGGGCTGTATAACATACCGTAAAATATGGGTATATTGGACCATATAACTTAAAATATAGGCTTATTGGGCTGCATTACGTAACATATGGGCATACCGGGCTGCATGACATAAAATATGGGCATGTTGGGTTGTATATAGTAAAATATGGGAGCTTTGGGCAGTATAACCTAAAATCTGGGTGTATCGGGCTGTATAACATAAAATATGGGTATATTGGACCATATAACATAAAATATAGGCTTGTTGAGCTGTATAACACAAACTATGGGTGTATTGGGCTGCATTACGTAACATATGGGCATGCTGGGCTACATAACATAAAAATGGGCATATTGGGGGGGGGGTTTGTATCAAAACGTGGGAGCATTTCACAGTATAACGTAAAATATGGGTGTAATAGACCATATAACATAAAATATATAGGCTTGTTGGGCTGTATGATGTAAAATATGGTTGTATAGGGCCAAATAAAGTAAAATATAGGCATATTGGACTGTATAACACAAAGTATGAGTGTATTGGGCTGCATTACATAACATATGATCATATTGGGCCACGTAACATAAACATGGGCATATTGGGTGGTATAATGTAAAATGTGGGATCATTGGGCAATATAACCTAAAATATGGGTGTATTGGGCTGTATAACATAAAATATGGATATATTGGACTATTTAATATAAAATATATAGGCTTATTGGGCTGTATAACACAAACGATGTGTGTATTGGGCTGCATTACGTAACTTATTGGCACGCTGGGCTACATAATATAAAAAAGGGCATATTGGGGGGGGGGGGGGGGGTTGTATCAAAAAGTGGGGGCATTTTGCAGTATATTCTAAAATATGGGTGTATTGGACCATATCACATAAAATATAGGCTTGTTGGGCTTTATGATGCAAAATAAGGTTGTATTGGGCCATGTAATAAAACATATTGGCTGTATAATGAAAAATAAGGGTGTATAGGGCCATATAATGTAAAATATAGGCATATTGGACTGTATAACACAAACTATGGGTGTATTGGGCTGCATGACGTAACATATGGGCACACTGGACCACATAACATAAAATATGGGCATATTAGGTCATACAATGTAAAACGTCGGCGCATTGGGCAGTGTAACCTAAAATATAGGTATATTGGATTGTATAATGTAAAACATGGTTATATTGGACCGTATAACGTAACATATGGACTTATTGGGCTGTGTAATGCAAAATATGGTTGTATTGGGCCACATAATGTAAACTATTGACTGTATAATGTCACATATGGGTGTATAGAAGCATAGAATGTAAAATATGGGCATATTGGGCTGTTTAACACAAACTCTGGGCTTATTGGGCCTCATTACATAAAATGTGGGTGTATTGGGCTGTATGATAAAAACTATGGGCATATTGGGCCATAGAACATAAAAATACAAATAACTGCTACTAACATTTACAAATGTGTGCAAAAGTTGCAAAATATAACTTGTAGTTGTTGGAAATGACATCACATTTGTAGTAGCGGTGCGGCGTTTTGGATGAATTGGTATCTATGGTGTCGCTTTGTCTTTCGCCTTGCTTGGCTGCGTCCCACCGAATCGTCGGTCAGAGAATAAAATGTATTTTTTGATTTGTCGCCTCTCCCTACAAGCACCCCGCTGAGCATTACCTTGTATCAATCCTGATTTGATGCGCACCCAGGACATGTGCGGGAAACCCCCCCCCCCTCCCCCTCCGCTACATTGTATAGACTATGAGATTTTCCTCATTCGTGTGACTCTGTTGGGCAGGTTGTTGCAGTTTTCTGATTACAGGAAGGATAGAGTGGGAAGGGCTTAGACCCCCTGTCAGGTTTTTATTGCTTTCTGTGCCCCCTCTTTGTCCTGTTTATCATTATTGCTGAAAGTGAAAGGAAATGTTATATTTTGTTCTGGTGACAACCAGGGATCCCCTCACTCTGGAAGGATTTCTTCTCACTTCCTGTTTTAGCTATGGGTGGGCAAGTGAAACAAATCCCCCCCCCCCCCCCCCCCACAGCGTGGTGATGCAGGGATTTGTTCAAAGGCAAGTATTTCATAATGTGCTAGTAGGAGATGCCTACTAGCACATAATGCCTTTGTACTTTGCAGGTTTTTAAAAAAGAAAAATAAACTTTGGCGCAGTTTACTTCCTCTTTAAAGAAGAGATCCAGTCCCCCCCCCCCCCAAAAAAAAAATGAAATGTCAGCAGCCACAAATACTGTAGCTGCTGACTTGTAATATAAGGACGCTTACCTGTCCTTACCGAGGATCCAGCGCTGTCCTCCCCTGAGCCGATTCTTCAAACTGCTTCGGGTACAGGCGCTGGCTTCCCACGAGCCACTCTGCTCGTTGTGAATGGTCCCACAGTCTTCTGGGTCCTTTTGATGTGTCCCAGAAGGTTGCTTGGGTGGGAGGAGGGAGTGGAACCAAACTTCTGCGGTGATCTGATCGGAGGTGGGAGCAAAACCAGGTACCAGTCCCCTGCCGACCCCGAAAAACTGCCAATTGTTGAAGAGGTTGACCTGGACATTTTAAAGATAGGCAACTCCTATCCTCATATTGATTAGTGGTTCCAAATTATTAACTACTGCAGTAGGGAACAGACAGAAAAGATACACTCTGCATCTTTCCAAATAACTGTTCTGCTTTATTATGACGCAATTGAAGGTTTTTTATACACATGATTACCTAGGTATCGCATTAATATTACAATTGTACTTTTATGGTAACAAGGGGCGTAACATAGGCAGGCTAATTCTAATCAGGACTCGAAAGAATGCAAACATGTCATAAAAACATTATTAGTGCCGTGTGTACAGTGAGGGCCATGTGCAATACATACCAAACACAATACAATTATATACAGAACTTACAAATTTCCATTACAGGTTATTAGAAAACTGTATAGAGTGGTGCATTGTATCAAATATACTGAAAAGTAGATTTTGGGTTTACATACACTTTGCTGCTATAAGCGTGCGAAATTGCAGCAAGATATAAGTGATTTTCCTGCCAACACAATACACAATTTCACCTTTTGTTAGTTGCCAATTAGCTTTATAACAGTAAAGTACACATTGAATGGAAATTACTCTTATTAAGGTGGGTGGCATTCAGGCAACATGCAGGACAAATTAGCGCACTTTGCTGTAAAGTAGGATGGGGGGGGGAGGGGTCATTTGATTCAATGTTTTTCAAAAGCCATTCAGGCTGTCATTACCGAAAAAAACATCAAAGTGCCGTAGAACCGGGACCTGCGCGTTCCCAGAATGAGTTTGACGTGGCATTTGCTTGTATTGTCCGCCATTCTCAGCATTCTCAGTGTTTATAAAGAGATTGTTCGGATTTAGAAAGTAATGGACGTCATATAATTACAGAATGAGATCAACAGAGAACGGAGAGCGTGTAATAAGAAGACTTATGAACTTGTCGTAATTAGCGGACTGCTGAGCAATTATCTCCATCTTAGATGTTACACACTTCAAAGAAGACAGATACAAGAACCTTTTGATTGAAGTCAGTAAAAAAAAAAAAACATGCTAGACCGATCGTTAAACCTGAACTCCAGGCAAACATCTAAATACGAGGTTGAAATATATATAAGGGGTATGCTTTACCTGCCAAAACGAGTTGTATTTCTGTCCATACAGTCCTTAGACAAACCCAGCTACACTATATTACCAAAAGTATTGTGACGCTTGCCTTTACACACATGTCCACTCATTAAAATTAGAAGAAAAGAGGTTTAACCTTAAACTACGTAGAGGGTTCTTTACTGTAACAGTGGCAAGGATGTGCAATTCCCTGCCACAGGCGGTGGTCTCAGCGGGGGGCATCGATAGTTTCAAGAAACTATTAGATAAGCACCTGAACGACCGCAACATACAGGGATATACAATGTAATACTGACATATAATCACACACATGGGTTTGATCTTGATGGACTTGTGTCTTTTTTCGACCTCACATACTATGTAACGTATGAACTTTTTTTTTTTTTTCCTCAAATATTTTATTTATGTCAGGAAAAAGGCAGGTTCCATGTCAGCATATTATAAAACAGTGCACAAAGAACTTCACATACTTAAACTTTAATGACATCCCAGTCTCAGTCCGTAGGGTTCAATATTGAGTTGGCCCGCCCTTTGCAGCTATAACAGCTTCAACTCTTCTGGGAAGGCTGTCCACAAGGTTTAGGAGTGTGTCTATGGGAATGTTTGACCATTCTTCCAGAAACGCATTTGTGAGGTCAGGCACGAGAAGGCCTGGTTTGCAGTCTCCGCTCTAATTCATCCCAAAGGTGTTCTATCGGGTTGAGGTGCAGGCCAGTCAAGTTCCTCCCCACCAAACTTGGTCATCCATGTCTTTATGGACCTTGCTTTGTGTACTGGTGCGTGTTCATGTTGGAACAGGAAGGGGCCGTCCCCAAACTGTTTCCACAACGTTGGGAGCATGAAATTGTCCAAAATGTCTTGGTATGCTGCCACTTTCCCCGTGAGTTCCCTTCACTGGAACTAAGGGGCCAAGTCCAACCCTTAAAAAACAACCCCACACCATAATCCCCCCTCCACCAAATGATTTGGACCAGTGCACAAAGCAAGGTCCATAACGACAAGGATGAGCGAGTTTGAGGTGGAGGAACTTTTACTGTCCTGCACAATGTCTTGACCTCAACCCCTCCCTGTGGGGTTCTCGTCCAACATCAGTGCCTGACCTCACAAATGTGCTTCTGGAAGAATGGTCAAACATTCCCATAGACACCCTCCTAAACCTTGTGGACGGCCTTCTCAGAAGAGTTGAAGCTGTTATAACTGAAAAAGTGGGCCAACTCAATATTGAACCCTAAGGACTAAGACTGGGATGCCATTAAAGTTCATGTGCGTGTAAAGGCAGGCGTCCCAATACTTTTTGGTACTATGTATATAAGGGGTATGCTTTACCTGCCAAACGAGTTGTATTTTTGTCCATCCAGTCTTTGGATAAACCCAGCTATGGCAGCATAGCCAGGTTGGTGACCTGAGTTTTCTCTGCTACAGTAATGCAATACAGCCCCCAAGCCAGTGAAGAAGCAAAAGACTGATGAACTCAGCAGACTCCTCTCTCCTCCTATCAGCGTGTTGCTATTCAGTATAGGTGCATCCAACCCACCTGATTGGTCCCTAGTGCTCCCAGTCTGGGTTTACAGTGCAGAGACCTGCAAGAGACTGATAGGCCTCATTCACATGGGCGCACCGATCTGTATGCTCATGTGAAGGGCCGCCATCAGCCTCCAAGGATGCATAGGTGTTCCTTGCAGGAGCATGCAGGCAGCCTATTAAATCAATAACAGGCAGCCAGCTGCATGGATCCATGTGGGTCCAATGCATGGATCAGAGTTCAGCCTGTCTGATCTGATCTGTGCATTTGACCCAAACGGTCTCTCTGGCTTAGCCCCCCAACAGAGGTGCCACCACAGCTGCTAATAAGTGCCCATTAGCTGTCAGTCAGTGTCCATCAAAGTGCCAATCGGTGCCCCTCAGTAACGCCTGTCAGTGCTAATGTCTGATGCCAATTGGTACCTCATCATCAGTGCTGCCCATCAGTGCCCGTCAGTGCCACCTGTTAGTGCCGCCTATCGGTACCCATCAGTGCCACCTATCAGTGCCCATCAGTGCTGCATATTGGTTACCCATCAGTGCCACCTATTAGTGCCCATCAGTGCCGCCTATCAGTGCCCATCAGTTCTACATATTAGTGCCTCCTTATCGGTGCCCATCAGTGCCCGTCAGTGAAGGAGAAAACAACATTTTATAACAGAAATTAAGAAAAACTTTTTTTTTTTCCAAAAATTTTGGTCTTTTTTAGTTTGTTTAGCAAAAAATAAAAACCCCAATGGTGATCAAATACCACTAAAAGAAAGCTCTATTTGTGGGAAGAAAATGACAAAAATGTAATTTGGGTACAGTGTTGTATGACCGCGCAATTGTCATTCAAAGTGAGACAGCGCTGAAAGCTGAAAATTGTCCCGGGCAGGAAGGGGGTGAAAGTGCCCGGTATTGAAGTGGTTAATCCTCGCCTTTTGTTTCAGTTTAGGCCGGCGCCGTGATCACTTCCCCCAGGCCTGCTCCCTCTAAGGTCGGTCGCTCCCGTCTCTTCCAGCATCCTATGGAGCCACCCTTACATGTAGGGACTGGTGTTGCGTTCCCCTACACTGTGTGCATCAATAGAAAAATACAGAGCCCCATAGCCTGGGATGGAAAGGCATTCTCCTTCTCCTCCCTACTCCAAGCTAACACAGACTGGCTCCAGACTGCATAGTCCAATGGTTACTCTTTCCTGAAGTTCAGGGAAGCCGCACTGAGGGAGCAGGAGCCAAATGTAATCTGCAAGTGCTGGGTAGGAATTTTAATTAAAAAAAAAGGTTTACTGAGGAATTTTTATTTTATTGTCCTCAGTGTGTTAAACTACAAAAAAAAAAACGCTGAGGGCTTATTACTACTTTAAACAGAATGACAATTTGTCCAATATAATGTTTGTCATTTATGATGTACTTTGCTGAGACGTCTTTTGTCTGTAACATCCGAGCCTCACCCAGATAGAGCCGCTGTAATTGATGTAATGATGTTCTAATTGGTAAAAAATGAATAAAATCTTTTTTTGAGTTTTTAATTGAAGAGTTTTGAAAGAAGAACAGAAGCATGATGGCTCAATTTCCCACCGAGGGGGTTCGGAGGAAACAGCAAACATGATGTTTAAAGTGGAACTCCAGTCATTTTTTCATCTTTCCATCTATTAAATCTTCTGCCCTTGTTGTTGTTTTACCTTTTAGATAGTAAAACATTTTTTTCTGCCAGTAAATACCTTATACAGCCCACTTCCTGTTTCTTATCTGATCATTAGCCTAGGCTTATCACATCATGCACAGCTCTCTCTCTCTCTCTCTCTCACTCTGGTGAGAGTTTGCCAGGAAGGGAGGGAGGGATGGGTCATAAGAGGGCCAATGAGAGCTGCAGAGCTGGAGGTGTGCCTCTGTGTGTCTGTGTAAATCCAGGAAGTGAACAGGCAGCAGCTTCAGCTGCCCACAGTTAAAATGGCTGCAGCCAGACTCAGCAGAGGGAGATTCCTGCAGCATATTTGGCAAGTACAGAATCACAGTATATATAGAATAATATGCAAAGTGGTTGGAGGGGGAAGTTTTTCAGAATGGCAAAGATGTTCTTATTACTGCAGTTCCTCTTTAAGTCGTCAATTCCGTAGAAGGAAAAAAGGGCGAGAAAATGTAACAAAGCAACCCCAAAGTGAGACATTGTAACATTATATTGTAGATTGAGTATCGGGATTGGAAAGCTCCATGATTAGAATCTTAAATAAACAGAGCGACCCGGCGTCACAGATCCTGATTGTCCCTACAGGAAATTCCACGTTTTTGTCTTTTGTCGAAGATATTTAAAAAAAGAAAAAACTTCTAAATAAGTACCAACACCATCATTGGGCAATTATCTTAGAATTGAATGAACGGGCCCTTCACAGTACCAAGAAATAGTCTTAACCATTTTCTTACTGGAGGCTTAACCACTTCAGCCCCGTATCCAAACGAAATTTGCGTCCTTTTTTTCCCCACAAATAGAGCTTTCTTTTGGTGCTATTTGAGCAATATTTTTTACTTTTTGCTATAACAAATATCCCCAAAAAATGTTTTTAAAAAACAAATTTCTTCATCAGTTTAGGCCAATATATATTCTTCTACATATTTTTGTTAAAAAAAAAAAAATCGCAATAAGCGTATATTGATTGGTTTGCGCAAAAGTTATAGCGTCTACAAACTATGGGAAATATTTATGGCATTTTTATGGCTTTTTTTTTTACTAGTAATGGCGGTGATCTGCGTTTTTTAGCGATATTGCGACGGACAGATCAGACTCTTTTGACACATTTTTTCGGGACCATTGACATTTATACAGCCATCAGAGCTATAAAAATGCACTGATTATTGTGTAAATGTCACTGGCAGGGAAGGGGTTAACACTAGGGGTCGATCAAGGGGTTAAATGTGTTTTCCCTCAGTGTGTTCTAACTGTGGGGGGGGGGGGGGGTGTAACTGAGTAGGAGAGGAGACCTATTGCTGTTCCTACTTACTAGGAACAAACGACATGTCTCCTCGACTCTGACAGCACATGGATTTTTGTGTTTACACACACAAAACCCCATGCTGGCGATCACGACCGCCGGCCACCGTGCAGTGAGCGCACGCCCTCTGGCGGCTCTTAACTGCTTGCCAACCAGCTGCCGCCATTATACTGCGGCAGGTCGGCAGGATCCCGCAAATCGTCGCAGCTGTACGTCGGTCCCTATAATCGGGATAGCAGGCGTGCGGGCCCGATGCACTGCGGGGGTGCCGATGCGCATGGCCGGCGGCCGCGCGAGCCAAAACGTGGGTGGGTGGGTGTGTCTGTCTGTCAACACACAAATCCCTGTTCTGTGGGGAGAGGCAGATCGAGAGTTCTTACTAGCTAGGAACAACGATCTGTCATTTCCTCCAGTCACTCCCATCCCCCTACAGTTAGAACACATGCCTCAGTGCATTTTTTATAGCACTGATCGCTGTATAAATGAGAATGGTCCCAAAAATGTGTCAAAAGTGTCCGATGTGTCCGCCATAATGTCGCAGTCCCGATTAAAATATCGCTGATCGCCGCCGTTACTAGTAAAAAAAAAAAATTAAAAATGCCCTAAATCTTTCCCCTATTTTGTAGACGCGCAACTTTTGCGCAAACCAATCAATATATACGCTTATTGCGTTTTTTATTACCAAAAATATGTAGAAGAATACATATCGGCCTAAACTGAAGAAAAAATGCTTTTTTTAAAAAAAAATTGGGGATATTTATTATAGCAAAAAGTACAAAATATTGTGGTTTTTTTTTTTCAAAATTGTCGTCAATTTTTTTTTTTGTTTATAGTGCCAAAAATAAAAACTGCAGAGATGATCAAATACCATCAAAAGAAAGCTCTATTTGTGGGGGAAAAAAATGTTGTTTGGGTACAGCGTCTCACGACCACGCAATTGTCAGTTAAAGCGACGCAGTGCTGTATCGCAAAAAAATGGCCTGGTCATTGAGCAGCCGAATCTTCCGGGGGCTGAAGTGGTTAAAGGAAACCCCGTATGCGTACGGGGTTTTGCGCAGGGGAGCCATTCTGCCCCCGTAAATAGACGTGAGCCGGTCGGGAACGGGTTAAACCCCCTTCCTGCCCAGTCCAATTTTCAGCTTTCAGCGCTCTCACACTTTGAATGACAATTGTGCGGTCATGCAACACTGTACCCAAATTCAATTTTTATCATTTTTTTTATCGTTTTTTTTTTTCACACAAAAAGAGATTTCTTTTGGTGGTATTTAATCGCCACTGGGTTTTTTTATTGTTTGCTAAAAAAAACAAAAAAAGACTGAAAAGTTGGAGAAAAAAAAAGGTTCATAGTTTGTTAAAAATTTTTTGAAAACAGGTAATTTTTCTCCTTCACTGATGTGCGCTGATGAAACTGCACTGATGGGCACTGATAGGCTGCACTGATTGGCTCTGATGAGCTACACTGATGGGCACTGATAAGGCGGCTCTGATAGGCTGCACTGATTGGCTCTGATGAGCTACACTGATGGGCACTGATAAGGCGGCTCTGATAGGCTGCACTGATTGGCTCTGATGAGCTACACTGATGGGCACTGATAAGGCGGCTCTGATAGGCTGCACTGATTGGCACTGATGGGCTCTGATGAGCTACACTGATGGGCACTGATAAGGCTGCTCTGATAGGCTGCACTGATGGGCACTGAAAGGCTGCACTGGTAGGTGACACTGATGGGCATTGATTGGCAGCACTGGTGGGCATTGATAGGTGGCACTTTGGGCACTGGTAGGTGTCACTGGTGAGTACTGATAGGTGGCATTGGTGGGCACAGATGAGGCATCCGTGGCTCTCTGTGTGAGGGACCGATGTCTCTCTGACAGAAGCCTATGAACGGCTTTTTTTTTTTAGCATAAGGGGGGAAAAAAAAGATTACCGTTCTTCTGTTTAAATCACGTGATCAGCTGTCATTGGCTGACAGCTGATAAAGTGATAAGGGGCCGGGATCGAATTCCGATAGTTTCAGATAGATTCGTTATGTTACTAATTTCATTTTGTTGATTCAGTTCGGAATGCATTTCATTTCGATTTTCTTAAATTTCATTTCGTTTATTAATTTTCTAACAATTTTCAAACCATTGGAACAATTCTAATCGGTTGAAAAATGATCGACCGATTTTAATTGTATGTGAATAATAGCTCGTTGTTAAGGAGTGGGCTGGGGCTGCAGCACGGGTTGAATGGGGGGGGGGGACGAATAGTGTGTACGGGGCTTAAGACCGGGATGCCATTAAAGTTCATGTGTGTGTAAAGACAGGTGTCCCAATACTTTTGACAATATAGTGTATATTTCTGTCTTCAATAAAGACAGAAAGCAGACCGATGAACCGATGAGCTCAGCAGCCTGCTGTCTCCTCCTATCAGCACGCTGCTCCTCGGCATAGGTGCATGCAGCACGTCTGATTGGTCTCTGGTGCTCCCAGTCTGAGCTCGACTATACAGAGACCTAAAAGAGGCCGATCGTGTACTTGTACCAACTTCCTATGAAAAACACGTTTAGTGAGTTTTGATAAATGACATCCAAACAGCTAGAGCCGAAGTAATCGATTTTATAAAATTTCTAATTGGTAAATAATGAATAAAATCTTTTCAGCTTTAAAGCCTCCAGTTGATGAGTTTTGAAAGAGAATAAAAGGCTGACGGCTCAATTTCCCACCAAGGGGGTTTGATGGAAATAACGAACGTCAATTCTAAAGAAAAGAAAAATAAAACATAACAAAGCAATCCCAAAAGTGAGAAAATGGAACATTGTATTGAAGATTGTGAATCGGAAAGCTGCTTGATGAGGATTTTATAGAGTGACTCATCAGAACAGATCAGACTATTATTGTAAGAAACTTTTTAAATACGTTTTTGTCTTTTGTTGACTAAAGCCCTGAGATGATGATTAACTGCGTCTATTATTAATTACATTTTTTTTTATTAGAGATTTTCATTTTGCAAACATCAAATCCATAAAATATTAACATAGAAGAAGAAGAAAATAAAAGTTAAAAAAAAAATGAATGTACTACAGGAAAAAATACAATTACAAGGTTTTATATTTTTCCCACTTTCGATATTTTAAGTATAACTTTTGGATAGAAGTATAGTTTCGGGTAGAAGTGTAGTTTCGGATAGAAGTGTAGTTTCGGATAGAAGTGTAGTTTCGGGTAGAAGTGTAGTTTCGGATAGAAGTGTAGTTTCGGGTAGAAGTGTAGTTTCGGATAGAAGTGTAGTTTCGGGTAGAAGTGTAGTTTCGGGTAGAAGTGTAGTTTCGGATAGAAGTGTAGTTTCGGATAGAAGTGTAGTTTCGGATAGAAGTGTAGTTTCGGATAGAAGTAGTTTCGGATAGAAGTGTAGTTTCGGGTAGAAGTGTAGTTTCGGGTAGAAGTGTAGTTTCGGGTTGAAGTGTAGTTTCGGGTAGAAGTGTAGTTTCGGGTAGAAGTGTAGTTTCGGGTAGAAGTGTAGTTTCGGATAGAAGTGTAGTTTCGGATAGAAGTGTAGTTTCGGATAGAAGTGTAGTTTCGGATAGAAGTGTAGTTTCGGGTAGAAGTGTAGTTTCGGGTAGAAGTGTAGTTTCGGGTAGAAGTGTAGTTTCGGATAGAAGTGTAGTTTCGGATAGAAGTGTAGTTTCGGATAGAAGTGTAGTTTCGGATAGAAGTGTAGTTTCGGGTAGAAGTGTAGTTTCGGGTAGAAGTGTAGTTTCGGGTAGAAGTGTAGTTTCGGATAGAAGTGTAGTTTCGGATAGAAGTGTAGTTTCGGATAGAAGTGTAGTTTCGGATAGAAGTGTAGTTTCGGATAGAAGTAGTTTCGGATAGAAGTGTAGTTTCGGATAGAAGTGTAGTTTCGGATAGAAGTGTAGTTTCGGATAGAAGTGTAGTTTCGGATAGAAGTGTAGTTTCAGATAGAAGTAGTTTCGGATAGAAGTGTAGTTTCGGATAGAAGTGTAGTTTCGGGTAGAAGTGTAGTTTCGGGTAGAAGTGTAGTTTCGGGTAGAAGTGTAGTTTCGGGTAGAAGTGTAGTTTCGGGTAGAAGTGTAGTTTCGGGTAGATTCGGATAGAAGTGTAGTTTCGGATAGAAGTGTAGTTTCGGGTAGAAGTGTAGTTTCGGGTAGAAGTGTAGTTTCGGATAGAAGTGTAGTTTCGGATAGAAGTGTAGTTTCGGATAGAAGTGTAGTTTCGGATAGAAGTGTAGTTTCGGGTAGAAGTGTAGTTTCGGGTAGAAGTGTAGTTTCGGGTAGAAGTGTAGTTTCGGATAGAAGTGTAGTTTCGGATAGAAGTGTAGTTTCGGATAGAAGTGTAGTTTCGGATAGAAGTGTAGTTTCGGATAGAAGTGTAGTTTCGGATAGAAGTAGTTTCGGATAGAAGTGTAGTTTCGGATAGAAGTGTAGTTTCGGATAGAAGTGTAGTTTCGGATAGAAGTGTAGTTTCGGATAGAAGTAGTTTCGGATAGAAGTGTAGTTTCGGGTAGAAGTGTAGTTTCGGGTAGAAGTGTAGTTTCGGATAGAAGTGTAGTTTCGGGTAGAAGTGTAGTTTCGGGTAGAAGTGTAGTTTCGGGTAGAAGTGTAGTTTCGGATAGAAGTGTAGTTTCGGGTAGAAGTGTAGTTTCGGGTAGAAGTGTAGTTTCGGATAGAAGTGTAGTTTCGGGTAGAAGTGTAGTTTCGGGTAGAAGTGTAGTTTCGGGTAGAAGTGTAGTTTCGGATAGAAGTGTAGTTTCGGATAGAAGTGTAGTTTCGGATAGAAGTGTAGTTTCGGATAGAAGTGTAGTTTCGGATAGAAGTGTAGTTTCGGGTAGAAGTGTAGTTTCGGGTAGAAGTGTAGTTTCGGGTAGAAGTGTAGTTTCGGATAGAAGTGTAGTTTCGGATAGAAGTGTAGTTTCGGATAGAAGTGTAGTTTCGGATAGAAGTGTAGTTTCGGATAGAAGTAGTTTCGGATAGAAGTGTAGTTTCGGATAGAAGTGTAGTTTCGGATAGAAGTGTAGTTTCGGATAGAAGTGTAGTTTCGGATAGAAGTGTAGTTTCGGATAGAAGTGTAGTTTCGGGTAGAAGTGTAGTTTCGGGTAGAAGTGTAGTTTCGGGTAGAAGTGTAGTTTCGGGTAGAAGTGTAGTTTCGGATAGAAGTGTAGTTTCGGGTAGAAGTGTAGTTTCGGGTAGAAGTGTAGTTTCGGGTAGAAGTGTAGTTTCGGGTAGAAGTGTAGTTTCGGGTAGAAGTGTAGTTTCGGGTAGAAGTGTAGTTTCGGATAGAAGTGTAGTTTCGGATAGAAGTGTAGTTTCGGATAGAAGTGTAGTTTCGGATAGAAGTGTAGTTTCGGATAGAAGTGTAGTTTCGGATAGAAGTGTAGTTTCGGATAGAAGTGTAGTTTCGGATAGAAGTAGTTTCGGATAGAAGTAGTTTCGGATAGAAGTGTCGTTTCGGATAGAAGTGTAGTTTCGGATAGAAGTATAGTTTCGGATAGAAGTAGTTTTGGATAGAGCGGAGAGGGATTAGAAAGCTTGTCAGTTTTTATTGCTGTGGTCAGTGGATCCGCGCTACAGGCTATGTTTGCAACTGCAGCCCCCCTATGTAGGCAGGGGACACCAACGTGTACCCTCAAAAAATAGATATAAAAATATATATAGGGAGTGGCGCTGTGCATAAGGGAATAATAGGCGTGTAATGATTGTCTAATAAATATGATGATAGTGTCTATAAGACATAGTATAGAGGACGGCAAAAACGGTAAAGATATGGATCCAATAATATATATCCCACCTGGGAATCAATAGGTGCTGATAAAAGAAGTATGGATACAAGTAGGTGTTCAGTACAACCTTAATCCCATAAACAAATTAAAAACTAGTGATCTCTAATGGTGTAATATAATGTGCATGACAAGTGCCAAAATATCAAGTGCAATCTAATTGAGTGTTCCAGCACCTGCTGGAATGAACTACAAGTGATGTGTGAAGGAGGGGGTATCCACAACCCTCTGTGGTGCAGTTCTAAGAAATAAAAATAGATATAAAAAAGTATGTGAAAAATAAATATATATATATATATGTATAAGGTATACGTAAAAGTGATATTTAAAAAATGAGATGTGGAAATAAAAACTGGTGGTTAATAAATTAATATATAATGTGACTCTGGTAAGCTGATAATATCACAATTAATAGCAGCACTAAGTCTCATGTGAAATGACGCAAATAAGAGTAAATTCCATGTGAAATAACAAAGAGTTCATGTATTGTCTTCCACCCGACTTCTTCCAGACTTTCTAAAGACACAATCCCCCCTGATGTGATTCCACTCACCGGAACGCTATACCCCTGCAGGGGTATAAGCATAAGATGTTTCTATTCCAAGTACCGATCAAATCCGGGTGCCAATCGAGTCCTTGTATGGTGATATTCTCCCGACTCTAGTTCCCCAATCCAGATCAGCCTCTCCAACACAGGAAGGAAATGGGGGAAGTTGATGATCCCCTGTTGCGATCCTATCTCCAGCCGGACATCCGCTCTGGACACAAGAGACAAGCTGGTGTTGAGTTCTACATGCAATTCTTTCCCCTGTGCATGGTAGATGTGGCACCATGGGTATCTGAAACTGGTCTTTCCCTGGGAAAGAATCGCATGTAGAACTCAACACCAGCTTGTCTCTTGTGTCCAGAGCGGATGTCCGGCTGGAGATAGGATCGCAACAGGGGATCATCAACTTCCCCCATTTCCTTCCTGTGTTGGAGAGGCTGATCTGGATTGGGGAACTAGAGTCGGGAGAATATCACCATACAAGGACTCGATTGGCACCCGGATTTGATCGGTACTTGGAATAGAAACATCTTATGCTTATACCCCTGCAGGGGTATAGCGTTCCGGTGAGTGGAATCACATCAGGGGGGATTGTGTCTTTAGAAAGTCTGGAAGAAGTCGGGTGGAAGACAATACATGAACTCTTTGTTATTTCACATGGAATTTACTCTTATTTGCGTCATTTCACATGAGACTTAGTGCTGCTATTAATTGTGATATTATCAGCTTACCAGAGTCACATTATATATTAATTTATTAACCACCAGTTTTTATTTCCACATCTCATTTTTTAAATATCACTTTTACGTATACCTTATACATATATATATATTTATTTTTCACATACTTTTTTATATCTATTTTTATTTCTTAGAACTGCACCACAGAGGGTTGTGGATACCCCCTCCTTCACACATCACTTGTAGTTCATTCCAGCAGGTGCTGGAACACTCAATTAGATTGCACTTGATATTTTGGCACTTGTCATGCACATTATATTACACCATTAGAGATCACTAGTTTTTAATTTGTTTATGGGATTAAGGTTGTACTGAACACCTACTTGTATCCATACTTCTTTTATCAGCACCTATTGATTCCCAGGTGGGATATATATTATTGGATCCATATCTTTACCGTTTTTGCCGTCCTCTATACTATGTCTTATAGACACTATCATCATATTTATTAGACAATCATTACACGCCTATTATTCCCTTATGCACAGCGCCACTCCCTATATATATTTTTATATCAGTTTTTATTGCTGTCTGTGTCCCCATAAAGCACTTGCCGACTTCGCCGAATTACAGAGCGAACGGTTAGTTCTGGAAGGGCTTCATATGAGGTTTCCGAAGGAGACTGCTGATCACAGATTGAGGTAACGAGCCAGTTAGCGGCTCTTTACCATGTGATCAGCTGTGTCCAATCACAGGTGATCATGAATGTAAATAAAAGCCAGTTATTAGCACTCCTTTCCTCATGCTGACAGCATTGAGAGAGGAGAGCTGATAACTGGCTTCTCTAAAAGGGGCATGTACACTGATTATCAGTGCAGTCCCAACAGTGCGCGCCAGTGCCTCCTCATCAGTGTCACCCATCAGTGCTGAATGCCAGTAACCACCAGTACCACCTATCAGTGCCGCCTATCCGTGCTGCCTCATCAGGGCCCATCAGTGCTTCCTCATCAGCGCCGATCAGTGCTTCCTCATCAGCGCCCATCACTGCTGCCTCATCAGCGCCCATCAGTGCTGCCTCATCAGCCCCCATCAGTGCTTCCTCATCAGCGCCCATCAGTGCTTCCTCATCAGCCCTCATCACTGCTGCCTCATCAGCGTCCATCACTGCTTCCTCATCAGCGCCCATCACTGCTTCCTCATCAGCGCCCATCACTGCTTCCTCATCAGCGCCCATCAGTGCTTCCTCATCAGCGCCCATCACTGCTGCCTCATCAGTGCCCAGCAGTGATTCCTCATCAGTGCCCATCAGTGCTGCCTCATCAGCGCCCATCACTGCTGCCTCATCAGCTCCCATCAGTGATTCCTCTTCAGTGCCCATCAGTGCTGCCTCATCAGCGCCCATCACTGCTGCCTCATCAGCGCACGTCACTGTAGCCTCATCAGCGCCCGTCAGTGCAGCCTCATCAGCGCCCGTCAGTGCAGCCTCATCAGCGCCCGTCAGTGCTGCCTCATCAGCGCTCGTCAGTGCTGCCTCATCAGCGTCCATCACTGCTTCCTCATCAGCGCCCATCAGAGCTTCCTCATCAGCGCCCATCAGAGCTTCCTCATCAGCGCCCATCAGTGCAGCCTCATCAGGGCCCATCACTGCTTCCTCATCAGCGCCTATCAGAGCTTCCTCGTCAGCGCCCGTCAATGCATCCTCATCAGCGCCCGTCAATGCATCCTCATCAGGGCCCATCAGTGCAGCCCCATCAGCGCCCATCACTGCTTCCTCATCAACACCCGTCAGAGCTTCCTCATCAGCGCCCATCAGTGCAGCCTCAGCGCCCGTCAGTGCTTCCTCATCAGCGCCCGTCAGTGCTGCCTCATCAGGGACCATCAGTGCAGCCTCATCAGCGCCTATCACTGCTTCCTCATCAACGCCCATCTGAGCTTCCTCTTTAACGCCCATCAGTGCAGCCTCATCAGCACCCATCAGTTCAGCCTCATCAGCTCCCGTCAGTGCAGCCTCATCAGCTCCCGTCAGTGCAGCCTCATCAGCGCCCATCAGTGCAGCCTCATCAGCGCCCATCAGTGCAGCCTCATCAGCGCCCATCAGTGCAGCCTCATCAGCGCCCATCAGTGCAGCCTCATCAGCGCCCATCAGTGCAGCCTCATCAGCGCCCATCAGTGCAGCCTCATCAGCTCCTATCAGTGAAGGAGAAAAATAACCCGTTTGCAAAATTTTATAACAAACTATGAAAAAGGTTTTTGTTTTTTGGTTTTTTTTTCAAAATTTTCAGTCTTTTTTCGTTTGTTTAGCAAAAAATAAAAAACCCAGTGGTAATTAAATGTCATCAAAAGAAATCTCTATTTGTGTGAAAAAAAATGTCATATGGGTACGTTGTTACATTTTGAATGACAATTGCGCGGTCATGTAACAGCGCTGAAAGCTGACAGTTGGCCTGGGCAGGAAGGGGGTAAAAGTGCCCAGCAGGCAAGTGGGTAAGGAGATTCATCCTCTCTATTTGTCCTGTTTACCATTTTATAAGTGAAAGTAAATCCCACACTTTGGGTTGTAATAGAGGGGAAATCTTCCAATGAGGACACTAGTTCTGGTGACCTGAGGGGGTCCCAAAGGAATTCCTTTTTAATTTGCAGGGATTTCCTCTCACTTCCTGTTTTGGCTATGGGACAGGAAGTTAAGGAAAATCTCCTCAATGGGACACAGATGGTGAAAAAAAAATATGACAGGGGTTATAACCCTCCTTTCCTCTATCCAAAATCTAAAATAAAAAATTTTGCCTATAGTTCTACTTTTATTTGCCATATTGAGGCCATATCATCATATTCGCATCACACCATTTTCTTCCCATTAACATGTTGTTCAATTTTAACTCACTAACACTGTCATTGGTGTATATAGATGGCCAACGAGAAACTCCTCATCTAAGGATCAAAAAGCTGAAGTTTAATCTGTTTTTATATTTTTGCCTTCTCTGGTTCCTCCCTTCCCTACTGATCAGCTTACTAATAAAATGGTTACATTTACATTTCTCTTTTTTCGTGACATGCCTAATGATATCACCACCGGGTCTCTATGCAAGGTGCTGTACAAAGCTTCCTGCAAACATCACAGCACCCTGGCTTAGTACTTCTCTGAGCCAATGAGGGGGGAAGGAGCTCTGGTGCACATCGCTGGATCGAGATTGGGCTTAGGTAAGTATGAAGAGGGCTGGGGGAGGGGAGCTGCACACAGGTTTTTTACCTTCATGCATAGAATGCATGAAGATATACAGGTGTGGCCAAACGTCTTGAGAATGACACAAATATTAATTTTCACATTTTAAGATCTGGCTGGGCAGCCCTCGGTGTGATACGACACCTCATCCCTATAATTTGAAAATCTAGCCAGAGGGGGGAAGTATGGGGATTATGGCGGTGCCAAGAGAAACAATATACACAAATTGGAAGTAAAATTGTATTTATTTAACAAAAATCATTAAAACTAGACATGAAAATCACATAGACAAGGTGTGCAGAAATTTCTAAAATCAATTCTGTAGCAAACCTATTTCACATGATATGGCCTAACGAATGTGGCGGCCAATTCAGTGAGTAGGTATTTAGATGCCCGACATGTTTCGCCAGTGTTGGCTTCCTCAAGGACAGTTGTTTGATACCTAGAGCGCTACAGTACTCTCTATGAAAAGAAATATGACAATCAATGCATGTTTTAAAGCAATTGATACATTAAAGTACAGAAGAAATGTATAAACACATGTTTGCGAGCTGTCGGAGTAGACTACCCCCCACCACCCGAGATAGCCCCAAGAACCCGCCCACACCGCAAGGTGCCCATAGGAGCCCCAACCAGGCTATCCAAGGATGGCAAGATACCTGTAAATCACCAGGGATGGATGCTACACGCCTCCACATTTATTACTATTCTCTAGTGACACCTTTTACATCCCTTGTTTCATGACGAATTACTCCTAATAATGGCTGTCCTTTGGTGTCCTGTCACTTAATTTGAATAGCATATTTGTAAGTACAAATTAGAGACTATGTTAGTCCTATATCAGTTTTTTTGTTTGTAATTTATGTGCGGTCACTAGGCCCCTCCAGCATCCACCACAATGAACTTATGTATACATAATTTGTATATTTTTAGGCATATATTCCGTCAGGTCCCTCTTATTGCTCCCTGCAGCTACCTACTGTGATCTCTCTGTGAGGCCCTGCTCCGGAGGCGTGTAGCCAGGGCCGGTCCTAGACGGGGTGCACGGGGTGCAGTGCACCCAGGCGCCAGAGAGGTGGGGGCGCTGAAGCGCCAGAGTGCTCCACTGCTCCCTTCCCTCCTCCTCCTCCCCTTGATTGTGTCCGGCGGCGGCTCCAAGAAGAAAGAGGCGCCGCGCCGCTGTTTGCTGCTCAAGCCCCTCCTCGGAGAACGAGAGCAGCTGCCAGCCGAAGATGACATCGGAGGCAGAGCGGCTGGTCTCTGCGTGGAGAGAGACCAGCCGCACAGTGATGTCGCGGGGAGGAGCGGAGGAGCGGTGGAGCGGTCCGTGCCTGACACATTCTCCTCTCTGTGTCTCCCGCTCCCGCTCCTGCCTGCTTTGATCTGCTCTGCTCTCCACCCGGGCGGCGCGGCTGGCTGCACATTGTCCTCTCCTCTCCAGCTGCCGCCCGGGTATATTTATGTACCCTAATGGAGGGGAGGGGGCTGTACTGTACTAATGGAGGGGGGGGGCTGTACTGTACTAATGGAGGGGGGGCGAGGGGGGCTGTACTGTACTAATGGAGGGGGGCTGTACTAATGGAGGGGGGCTGTACTGTACTAATGGAGGGGGGCTGTACTAATGGAGGGGGGGCTGTACTAATGGAGGGGGGGCTGTACTAATGGAGGGGGGTTGTACTGTACTAATGGAGGGGGGCTGTACTAATAGAGGGGGGCTGTACTAATGGAGGGGGGCTGTACTGTACTAATAGAGGGGGGCTGTACTAATGGGGTCTGTACTAATGGAGGGGGGCTGTACTAATGGGGGTCTGTACTAATAATGGGGGTCTGTACTAATGGAGGGGGGGCTGTACTAATAATGGGGGGTCTGTACTAATAATGGGGGGTCTGTACTAATAATGGGGGGGCTGTACTAATGGGGGGTCTGTACTAATGGGGGGTCTGTACTAATCCAGAGGGGGTCTGTACTAATGGGGTCTGTACTAATGTAGGGGTCTGTACTAATGGGGTCTGTACAAATCCAGCGGGGGTCTGTACTAATGGGGTCTGTACTAATGGAGTCTGTACTAATGGAGGGGGTCTGTACTAATGGGGGGTTCTGTACTAATGGAGGGGGTCTGTACTAATGGGGGGGTTCTGTACTAATGGAGGGGGGTCTGTCCTGGGGGGTCTGTACTAATGGAGGGGGGTCTGTACTAATAGAGAGGGGGTCTGTACTAATGGAGGGGGGGGTCTGTACTAATGGAGGGGGGTCTGTCCTGGGGGTTTGTACTAATGGAGAGGGGATCTGTACTAATGGGGTCTGTACTAATGGAGGGGGGGTCTGTACTAATGGAGAGGGGGTCTGTCCTGGGGGGTCTGTACTAATGGAGAGGGGGTCTGTACTAATGGGGTCTGTACTAATGGAGGGGGGGTCTGTACTAATGGAGAGGGGGTCTGTACTAATGGGGTCTGTACTAATGGAGGGGGGGTCTGTACTGGGGGGTCTGTACTAATGGAGGGGGGTCTGTACTAATGGAGAGGGCGTCTGTCCTGGGGGGTCTGTACTAATGGAGAGGGGGTCTGTACTAATGGAGGGGGGGTCTGTACTGGGGGGTCTGTACTAATGGAGGGGGGTCTGTACTAATGGAGAGGGGGTCTGTCCTGGGGGGTCTGTACTAATGGAGGGTGGTCTGTACTAATGGAGGGGGGTCTGTCCTGGGGGGTCTGTACTAATGGAGAGGGGGTCTGTACTAATGGGGGGTCTGTACTAATGGGGGGGGGTCTGTACTGTGGTGGGGTCTGTACTAATGGGGTCTGTACTAATGGAGGGGGGGTCTGTCCTAATGGGGGGGTCTGTACTAATGGAGGGGGGTCTGTACTAATGGAGAGGGGGTCTGTCCTGGGGGGTCTGTACTAATTGAGGGGGGGTCTTTACTAATGGAGGGGGCTGTACTAATGGAGGGGGGGTCTGTACTAATGGAGAGGGGGTCTGTACTAATGAGGGGGTCTCTCCTGGGGGTCTGTACTAATGGAGGGGGGGTCTGTACTAATGGGGTGGTCTGTCCTGGGAGGTCTGTACTAATGAAGGGGTGGTTTGTCCTGTGGGGTCTGTACTAATGGAGAGGGAGATCTGTCCTGGGGGGGTCTGTACTAATAGAGGGGGGGTTACCTGGGGGGGATCTGTACTGGGTAAGGTCTGTACTGAGGGAGGGGTTTATACTTAGTGTGGGTTCTGCACTGACGGAGGGGGGTCTATATGTAGTGGAGGGGGGTCTGTACTGAGGGGCGACTATAGTTGGTGGAAGGGGGGTGACCCTAACCCTAGTGAAGCCAATGCAGCTGGGGGCTCTCCTTTTCCCCCTCCCTCTCCTTTCCCCCCTCCCTCTCCTTTCCCCCCTCCCTCTCCTTTCCCCCCTCCCTCTCCTCCTGCGTGCTGCTGTACTAGTGAGCGGTGCTTGCCAGCACAGCTGCCCACAATGTTTCTTCCCCCGCCTTCATATCAACCAGGGAGGAAACAGTATAGAAAAAGGAGCAGAGAAGAGGATTGTGGGACATATAGTCCCGAGGACTGGCAGCCCCACTGTAACACAGAAACTGGAGCCCACACAGCATGCTCAGGTGAATGGGAAAGAAAGAGAGAGACAGGAGCCCGGGAAAGCTTTCAGGGAAGTACACCCAGGACTCCAGAGGGAGAAGACAGTGCTGAGAGAACACCATCAGAGAGAGAACCCCGCTGCCCTGCGCCACCAGAGAGAAAGCCACACAGCCTGGTGCCATCCCTGGCAGAGAAAGGAATGGAGTCTTTGCAGGAATACAGATCTGGGTGCTACCCAGCGGAGTCACCATGGGCAATTCAGAGTGAGCTGACTCCTGATCAGAGGAACCGTTGCTGTATCGCTGGGTCAGGTGAGAGGGCCGATTGGCCATTATGTACTAGTGTCCATAGGAACTGCAGTCTCTGACCATCTCCTGTAGTATGTCTGCAGTCTCTGACCATCTCCTGTAGTATGTCTGCAGTCTCTGACCATCTCTTGTATTATGTCTGCAGTCTCTGAGCATCTCCTGTACTATGTCTGCAGTCTCTGACCATCTCCTGTAGTATGTCTGCAGTCTCTGGCTATCTCCTGTACTATGTCTGCAGTCTCTGACCATCTCCTGTTCTATGATTGCAGTCTCTGACCGTCTCTTGTATCATAACTACAGTCTCTGACCATCTCCTGTACTAAGTCTGCAGTCTCTGACCATCTCCTGTACTAAGTCTGCAGTCTCTGACCATCTCCTGTACTATGTCTGCAGTCTCTGACCATCTCCTGTACTATGTCTGCAGTTTCTGACCATCTCCTGTACTATGTCTGCAGTCTCTGACCATCTCCTGTACTATGTCTGCAGTCTCTGACCATCACCTGCACTATGATTGCAGTCTCTGATCGTCTCCTGTATCATAACTACAGTCCCTGACCATCTCCTGTACTATGTCTGCAGTCTCTGGGCATCTCCTGTACTATGTCTGCAGTCTCTGGCTATCTCCTGTACTATGTCTGCAGTCTCTGACCATCTCCTGTTCTATGATTGCAGTCTCTGACCGTCTCTTGTATCATAACTACAGTCTCTGACCATCTCCTGTACTAAGTCTGCAGTCTCTGACCATCTCCTGTACTAAGTCTGCAGTCTCTGACCATCTCCTGTACTATGTCTGCAGTCTCTGACCATCTCCTGTACTATGTCTGCAGTTTCTGACCATCTCCTGTACTATGTCTGCAGTCTCTGACCATCTCCTGTACTATGTCTGCAGTCTCTGGCCATCACCTGCACTATGATTGCAGTCTCTGATCGTCTCCTGTATCATAACTACAGTCTCTGACCATCTCCTGTACTATGTCTGCAGTCTCTGGGCATCTCCTGTACTATGTCTGCAGTCTCTGGCTATCTCCTGTACTATGTCTGCAGTCTCTGACCATCTCCTGTTCTATGATTGCAGTCTCTGACCGTCTATTGTATCATAACTACAGTCTCTGACCATCTCCTGTACTATGTCTGCAGTCTCTGGGCATCTCCTGTACTATGTCTGCAGTCTCTGATCATTTCCTGTACTATGGCTACAGTCTCTGACCATCTCTTGTACTATGCCTGCAGTCTCTAGGCATCTCCTGTACTATGCCTGCAGTCTCTGGGCATCTCCTGTACTATGTCTGCAGTCTCTGACCATCTCCTGTACTATGTCTGCAGTCTCTGACCATCTCCTGTACTATGTCTGCAGTCTCTGGGCATCTCCTGTACTATGTCTGCAGTCTCTGATCATCTCCTGTACTATGTCTGCAGTCTCTGATCATCTCCTGTACTATGTCTGCAGTCTCTGATCATCTCCTGTACTATGTCTGCAGTCTCTGATCATCTCCTGTACTATGTCTGCAATCTCTGACCATATCCTGTACTATGTCTGCAGTCTCTGGGCATCACCTGTACTATGTCTGCAGTCTCTGATCATCTCCTGTACTATGTTTGCAGTCTCTGATCATCTCTTGTATCATAACTACAGTCTCTGACCATCTCCTGTACTATGTCTGCAGTCTCTGGGCATCTCCTGTACTATGTCTGCAGTCTCTGATCATCTCCTGTACTATGTCTGCAGTCTCTGATCATCTCTTGTATCATAACTACAGTCTCTGACCATCTCCTGTACTATGTCTGCAGTCTCTGATCATCTCCTGTACTATGTCTGCAGTCTCTGATCATCTCTTGTATCATAACTACAGTCTCTGACATCTCCTGTACTATGTCTGCAGTCTCTGACCATCTCCTTTACTATGTCTGCAGTCTCTGACCATCTCCTGTACTGTGTCTGCAGTCTCTGACCATCTTCTGTATCATGTCTGCAGTCTCTGACCATCTCCTGTATCATGTCTACAGTCTCTGACCATCTCCTGTTTCATGTCTGCAGTCTCTGACCATCTCCCGTATCATGTCTGCAGTCTCTGACCATCTCCTGTATCATGTCTGCAGTCTCTGACCATCTCCTGTATCATGTCTGCAGTCTCTGACCATCTCCTGTATCATGTCTGCAGTCTCTGGGCATCTCCTGTACTATGTCTGCAGTCTCTGATCATCTCTTGTATCATAACTACAGTCTCTGACCATATCCTGTACTATGTCTGCAGTCTCTGACCATATCCTGTACTATGTCTGCAGTCTCTGACCATCTCCTGTACTATGTCTGCAGTCTCTGATCATCTCCGGTACTATGTCTGCAGTCCCTGATCATCTCCTGTACTATGTCTGCAATCTCTGACCATATCCTGTACTATGTCTGCAGTCCCTGATCATCTCCTGTACTATGTCTGCAGTCTCTGACCATATCCTGTACTATGTCTGCAGTCTCTGGGCATCTCCTGTACTATGTCTGCAGTCTCTGATCATCTCCTGTACTATGTCTGCAGTCTCTGATCATCTCTTGTATCATAACTACAGTCTCTGACCATCTCCTGTACTATGTCTGCAGTCTCTGGGCATCTCCTGTACTATGTCTGCAGTCTCTGATCATCTCCTGTACTATGTCTGCAGTCTCTGGGCATCTCCTGTACTATGTCTGCAGTCTCTGATCATCTCTTGTATCATAACTACAGTCTCTGACCATCTCCTGTACTATGTCTGCAGTCTCTGATCATCTCCTGTACTATTTCTGCAGTCTCTGATCATCTCCTGTACTATGTCTGCAGTCTCTGATCATCTCCGATACTATGTCTGCAGTCCCTGATCATCTCCTGTACTATGTCTACAGTCTCTGGGCATCTCCTGTACTATGTCTGCAGTCTCTGATCATCTCCTGTACTATGTCTACAGTCTCTAACCATCTCTTGTACTATGCCTGCAGTCCCTGATCATCTCCTGTACTAAGTACAGGAGATGCCCAGAGACTGCAGACATAGTACAGGAGATGGTCAGAGACTGCAGACATAGTACAGGAGATGGTCAGAGACTGCAGACATAATACAGGAGATGATCAGAGACTGCAGACATAGTACAGGAGATGGTCAGAGACTGCAGACATAGTACAGGAGATGCCCAGAGACTGCAGACATAGTACAGGAGATGGTCAGAGACTGCAGACATAGTACAGGAGATGCCCAGAGACTGCAGACAATGTCTGCAGTCTCTGACCATCTCCTGTACTATGTCTGCAGTCTCTGGGCATCTCCTGTACTATGTCTGCAGTCTCTGACCATCTCCTGTACTATGTCTGCAGTCTCTGACCATCTCCTGTACTATGTCTGCAGTCTCTGATCATCTCCTGTACTATGTCTGCAGTCTCTGATCATCTCTTGTATCGTATCATAACTACAGTCTCTGACCATCTCCTGTACTATGTCTGCAGTCTCTGGGCATCTCCTGTACTATGTCTGCAGTCTCTGACCATCTCCTGTACTATGTCTGCAGTCTCTGATCATCTCCTGTACTATGTCTGCAGTCTCTGATCATCTCCTGTACTATGTCTGCAGTCTCTGACCATCTCCTGTACTATGTCTGCAGTCTCTGACCATCTCCTGTACTATGTCTGCAGTCTCTGACCATCTCCTGTACTATGTCTGCAGTCTCTGATCATCTCCTGTACTATGTCTGCAGTCTCTGATCATCTCCTGTATTATATCTGCAGTCTCTGACCATCTCCTGTACTATGTCTGCAGTCTCTGACCATCTCCTGTACTATGTCTGCAGTCTCTGATCATCTCCTGTACTATGTCTGCAGTCTCTGATCATCTCCTGTATTATGTCTGCAGTCTCTGACCATCTCCTGTACTATGTCTGCAGTCTCTGACCATCTCCTGTACTATGTCTGCAGTCTCTGACCATGTCCTGTACTATGTCTGCAGTCTCTGATCATCTCCTGTACTATGTCTGCAGTCTCTGATCATCTCTTGTATCATAACTACAGTCTCTGACCATCTCCTGTACTATGTCTGCAGTCTCTGGGCATCTCCTGTACTATGTCTGCAGTCTCTGATCATCTCCTGTACTATGTCTGCAGTCTCTGGGCATCTCCTGTACTATGTCTGCAGTCTCTGATCATCTCTTGTATCATAACTACAGTCTCTGACCATCTCCTGTACTATGTCTGCAGTCTCTGATCATCTCCTGTACTATGTCTGCAGTCTCTGATCATCTCCTGTACTATGTCTGCAGTCTCTGATCATCTCCGATACTATGTCTGCAGTCCCTGATCATCTCCTGTACTATGTCTGCAGTCTCTGGGCATCTCCTGTACTATGTCTGCAGTCTCTGACCATCTCCTGTACTATGTCTGCAGTCTCTGGGCATCTCCTGTACTATGTCTGCAGTCTCTGACCATCTCCTGTACTATGTCTGCAGTCTCTGATCATCTCCTGTATTATGTCTGCAGTCTCTGACCATCTCCTGTACTATGTCTACAGTCTCTAACCATCTCTTGTACTATGCCTGCAGTCCCTGATCATCTCCTGTACTAAGTACAGGAGATGCCCAGAGACTGCAGACATAGTACAGGAGATGGTCAGAGACTGCAGACATAGTACAGGAGATGGTCAGAGACTGCAGACATAATACAGGAGATGATCAGAGACTGCAGACATAGTACAGGAGATGGTCAGAGACTGCAGACATAGTACAGGAGATGCCCAGAGACTGCAGACATAGTACAGGAGATAGTCAGAGACTGCAGACATAGTACAGGAGATGCCCAGAGACTGCAGACAATGTCTGCAGTCTCTGACCATCTCCTGTACTATGTCTGCAGTCTCTGGGCATCTCCTGTACTATGTCTGCAGTCTCTGACCATCTCCTGTACTATGTCTGCAGTCTCTGATCATCTCCTGTATTATGTCTGCAGTCTCTGACCATCTCCTGTACTATGTCTGCAGTCTCTGACCATCTCCTGTACTATGTCTGCAGTCTCTGACCATCTCCTGTACTATGTCTGCAGTCTCTGATCATCTCCTGTACTATGTCTGCAGTCTCTGATCATCTCTTGTATCGTATCATAACTACAGTCTCTGACCATCTCCTGTACTATGTCTGCAGTCTCTGGGCATCTCCTGTACTATGTCTGCAGTCTCTGACCATCTCCTGTACTATGTCTGCAGTCTCTGATCATCTCCTGTACTATGTCTGCAGTCTCTGATCATCTCCTGTACTATGTCTGCAGTCTCTGACCATCTCCTGTACTATGTCTGCAGTCTCTGACCATCTCCTGTACTATGTCTGCAGTCTCTGACCATCTCCTGTACTATGTCTGCAGTCTCTGATCATCTCCTGTATTATGTCTGCAGTCTCTGACCATCTCCTTTACTATGTCTGCAGTCTCTGACCATCTCCTGTACTATGTCTGCAGTCTCTGACCATCTTCTGTATCATGTCTGCAGTCTCTGACCATCTCCTGTATCATGTCTACAGTCTCTGACCATCTCCTGTTTCATGTCTGCAGTCTCTGACCATCTCCCGTATCATGTCTGCAGTCTCTGACCATCTCCTGTATCATGTCTGCAGTCTCTGACCATCTCCTGTATCATGTCTGCAGTCTCTGACCATCTCCTGTATCATGTCTGCAGTCTCTGACCATCTCCTGTATCATGTCTGCAGTCTCTGACCATCTCCTGTATCATGTCTGCAGTCTCTGACCATCTCCTGTATCATGTCTGCAGTCTCTGACCATCTCCTGTATCATGTCTACAGTCTCTGATCATCTCCTGTATCATGTCTGGGGGCTCTTTCTAACAGACTCTCTAACAAAAGCCCTCTTTGTGTGCATCAGAGAGACTCCCCTCCTGGTCTCATTAGTGTACGCTCTTCCTGTATTTTTTTTTATTGTTAAAAGATCAGGGGAGGATCTATTCCTAGGGTAACAAAGACTTCTTAGGGGAGCATCTCTGTGTTTGAGTCGTTGCCATAGAAACATTTATAAAGGGGAGGAGTTGGTAAGATGACCACGCCCATGTGGGGGCGCCAGAAATATTTCTGCACCCAGGCGCCGGTGACCCTAGGATCGGCCCTGCGTGTAGCATCCATCCCTGGTGATTTACAGGTATCTTGCCATCCTTGGATAGCCTGGTTGGGGCTCCTATGGGCACCTTGCGGTGTGGGCGGGTTCTTGGGGCTATCTCGGGTGGTGGGGGGTAGTCTACTCCGACAGCTCGCAAACATGTGTTTATACATTTCTTCTGTACTTTAATGTATCAATTGCTTTAAAACATGCATTGATTGTCATATTTCTTTTCATAGAGAGTACTGTAGCGCTCTAGGTATCAAACAACTGTCCTTGAGGAAGCCAACACTGGCGAAACATGTCGGGCATCTAAATACCTACTCACTGAATTGGCCGCCACATTCGTTAGGCCATATCATGTGAAATAAGTTTGCTACAGAATTGATTTTAGAAATTTCTGCACACCTTGTCTATGTGATTTTCATGTCTAGTTTTAATGATTTTTGTTAAATAAATACAATTTTACTTCCAATTTGTGTATATTGTTTCTCTTGGCACCGCCATAATCCCCATACTTCCCCCCTCTGGCTAGATTATTAATTTTCACATAATCTGCTGCTTCGGTGTTTTTAGATCTTTTTGTCAGATGTTACTATGGTATACTGAAGTATAATTACATTTTATAAGTGTCGAACGCTTTTATTGACAATTCCATGAAGTTTATGCAAAGAGTCAATATTTGCAGTGTTGACCCTTCTTTTTAAAGACCTCTGCAATTCCCCCTGGCATGCTGACAATCACCTTCTGGGCCACATCCTGACTGATGGCGGCCCATCCTTGCATAATCAATCCTTGGAGTTTGTCAGAATTTGTGGAGGGTTTTTTTTTTTTTTTTTTTTTTCACCCGCCTCTTGAGGATTGACCACAAGTTCTCAATTGGATTAAGGTCTGAGGAGTTTCCTGGCCATGAACCCAAAATTTACATGTTTTGTTCCCTAAGAGACTTATGCCCTGTACACACGAGCGGACTGTCCGACAGAAAAAGTCAGGCGGAAGCTTTTCATCGTATATATACCGATCGTGTGTAGGCCTCATCGGACTTTTCTTTTTGAAAAATCTGACAGACCTAGAAATGGAACATGATCTAAATCTTTCCGACGGACCCAACTCCTATCGGGAAAACCGATCGTCTGTATGCTGGTCCGATGGACCAAAAAAGACGCATGCTCTGAAACAAGTACGAGACGGAAGCTATTGGCTATTGAACTTCCTTTTTCTAGTCTTGTCCTAAGTGTTTGCACGTCACCGCGTTCTGGACGGTGGGACTTTGGGTTGACCGTGTGTAGGCAAGACCGCTTGAATCGAATTCCGTCGGAGTAACATCGGAGAAACCATCAGAGTTTATTACAACGGTTAAACCGGTCGCGTGTACGCGGCATTAGTTATCACTTTTGCCTTATGGCAAGGTGCTCCATCATGCTGGAAAAGGCATCGTTCCTCACCAAAGTGTTCTTGAATGGTTGGGAGAAGTTACTCTCGGAGGATGTTTCTGGACCATTCTTTATTCATGACTGTGTTCAAAATTGTGAGTGAGCCCACTCCCTTGGCTGAGAAGCAACCCCACACATGAATGGTCTCAGGAGGCTTTACCGTTGACATGATACAGGACTGATGATAGCGTTCACCTTTTCTTCCCCGGATAAGGTTTTTTTCGGATGCCCCAAACAATCGGAAAGAGGATTCATTAGAGGAAGTGACTTTACCCCAGTCCTCAGAAGTCCAATCCCTGTACCTTTTGCAGAATATCAGTCTGTCCCCAATATTTTTCCTGGAGAGATGTGGCTTCTTTGCTGCCCTTCTTGACACCAGGCCGTCCTCCAAAAGTCTTCTCCTCACTGTGCGTGCCGATGTCCTCACACCTGCCTGCCGCTATTCCTGAGCAAACTCTGCACTGGTGGCGCCCCGATCCCACAGCTGAATCAACTGTAGGAGAGGGTTCCGCATATGATTAGAGTCCTCCGGCTCTAATCATGTGCTTCTAAAAAAGAAAGAAAAAAAACATTGGAATCCATGCGTCCGGTGCCCTGCATGTAGATTACGGGCTAAGCGCATGGATTAGTGTGTTTAACCGCTTAAGCCCCGGACCATTTGGCTGGCCAAAGAGCACTTTTTGCGATTCGGCACTGCGTCGCTTTAACTGACAATTGCGCGGTCGTGCGACGTGGCTCCTCTACATATTTTTGGTAAAAAAAAAAATTGCAAAAATTGCAATAAGCGTATATTGATTGGTTTGCGCAAAACTTATAGCGTCTACAAAATAAGGGATAGGTTTATGGCTTTTTTATTAATATTTTTTTTTTTTTACTAGTAATGGCGGCGATCAGCGATTTTTATCGTGACTGCGACATTTTGGCGGACACGTCAGACAATTTTGACACATCTTAGGGACCATTGGCATTAATACAGCGGTCAGTGCGATTTAAAAAGCATTGATTACGGTAAAAATGTCACTGGCAGTGAAGGGGTTAACCACTAGGGGGCAGGGAAGGGGTTAATGTGTGTCCTATTGTGTGCTCTAACTGCAAGGGGGAGGGGACTGTGCAGGGAAACTAACAGATCGCTGTTCCTACTCTGTAGGAACAGACGATCTATCAGTTCAACCCTCAGAGAACCAGAAACTGTGTGTTTTACACACACAGCTCCCGGTTCTCCGTGTGCCCCGAGCAACCGAGACCACCGGGCACTCACATCAGCTCGGGGGGCGCGTGCACGCGCCCCCTAGTGGCCGTTTAGGTTACCGACGTAACATAACGGCGATTTGCGCAGCCGAGTCATGCTGCCGCAGTACAACTGCGGCGGCTGGTCGGCAAGCGGTTAAAAAAACAAAAAAAAAATTGTAAAAAAAAAAGAAAAAATAATGTAGTAAAAATAAAAAAATAAAATTGAAAAAAATGTATTAAACGTTTTCGGGCCTTAAAAAAATGAGATAAGCCATCAGTACATCAGGACTGATAAATTTTCAGAAATATCCCATAGTTTGTGGACTCTAAAGCTTTTTTACAGACTAAAAAATAAACACTAATTTGGGTTAGTTTTATTTTTATTTTTTTTTACCAAAGAAAGGGAGCAGAATACATTTTGGCCTAAATTTACGAAGAAAGATTATTTCTTATTTTTTTTTCTATACTATACAGCACTCAGCTTGTGTCTATAAAGACTTTCAGCGGGTCCTTGGCACCTTCGCCTTGCCAGTGGGAGAGTGTTGCATCAGGGCCAAGATACAGAGGTAGAAGCCATATGGTTTCTATTGCAGGGCATCCAATAAACGTGAACACATCATGTGTTATCTCACTTTTAGTCCAGCTGGATATCACTGCGGTATCAGTCACCGATAAACATATTCTTATAACCACATAAAAAAAAAAAAAAGATTACGTGTCCCCACTGAGGGTTCAGGCATTAAGAGAGAACAGATATAATGACACATTTTATGCCCCATCACAACAGGGACACCAGTCCTGCGGGCCTTGGTGAAATGGTGCGGTTGAGGATGCAGAGTGATGGTGGTCACATGACTTCCTCACGCTGGATGGAATGACACCATACAATAGGGAGTTGGTTCTACCTTGTGTATCAGTGTCTGATGTTCCTTTCCCATTATTAACAGGATTCATACTTGACCTGAAAATGACAGTTGAAATCTAACAAATGACAGTTTGATAAGTTGTAATTGTTGCGGCAATGCTGATATACATGCAATAAAAAACGACAACCATACTTCTTTTCCCCAAGCTGCAGCTGCTAATAAAGTTCCCATGTACACATCCAATAATTTGCATCCTAATTTACGCGGCCTAAATGGCAAAATAAAAAATGATGTAGCTGTATTTTCCACTTACTGTATTAAGGTGACAACGCTCTGCATAGAAATCGCACAGTTGTCACCCTAGGGTAGTCTTGAATGGACATGTAGTTTTACATTTAATTGGGAATGTTGGAGAATAGCGTGAAAGCAGTAGCTGTCTGAGCAGACATGAAGCCATGACTCCCCAGTTGCTCCCCACCACTGATCTGGAACATGTGAGCCGTGAGGGGTTCAGGGGATGCATCTCCACTTCTTCAGAGCTTTCCATCAATGAAAAAGGTTCATATAACAGAGGAAGAAAGGTTACATATAGAGAAAAGAGAAATCCCCTACCCATCCCCCTGAAGAAGTCCACTCAGGACAAAACGCGTTGGGCGATTAGGCAATCTCTAGATATGGTGGACTATGCCTGCACACGGTGTGTTGTATTCTCCCACAAAAGGCCCGTGTGCAAAGGTGACAACGAAGAAGGACCGTTGGGAGACATTTGTCACCCTGTAACAGGAAATGCAAGTCAAAGGGCGATGTACTGGAAAAATTTTAAATCATTTTACTGATTGCAAAGAAAAAGGAGAAAAAGTGTGCAATCTTATGCCCCGTACACACGATCGGACTTTCCGACAACAAAATTTTTGTTTGAAGGATGTTGGCTCCAACTTTGTCTTGCATACACACGGTCACACAAATGTTGGCCAACAATTACGAACGTAGTGACATACAAGGCGTACATGATATCTCCATTACGAATGCTAGTTTTACAAGACCGAGCGCTTACGGCTTGTACTTGATTCCGAGCATGCGTGGACTTTTGTCCGACGGACTTGTGTTCGCACGATCGGAAAGTCCGACAGCAAAGATTTGTTGGCAGGAAAATGTGAGAACCTGCTAGCCAACATTTGTTGGCGGAAAGTCCGCCAACAAATGTTCGATGGAGCATACACGCGGTCGAGTTTTCCGCCAACAAGCTCACATCCAACATTTGTTGCCGGAAAATCCGATCCTGTGTACGGGGCATAAGTGTAGTAGGTGCAGCACATTTATTAAAAACAAAAAATAAGCGGCAACTCACATGAGGACAGTTAAAATGAGCGTATCATCAATCATCATCAACTGGGTTGGAGCTCTGTGCCAGGTGCAGGGTGGAGATGCGGCTTAGGCAGGAGCACAAGGAAAGAAGCTGTTTGGTACCTAAAAAAAAAAAAAAAAAGCTGAAGGAAGACCAGAGGGCGCTAACTAAGTGCAGCAGTATTATGTATAGTAATGACCTAAAATAAGTAGCAACTCACTCAGGTAGATGATAGTGTGTATACAGATATTTTAGCGGTGGCCACAAGTCCCTTTTTTCCCTGCAGGCGGGTATGTCCAGAGATCACCGTTGCTGCCCGGGTGGTCCGTGGTTTCTAAGAAACCAGATGCAGGAAGTGGAAAGCCGGAGTTCTGCGTAATGCAAGCGGACCGAAAGTAATGTTGCAGCTGACTGCATGGGGTGTGGCTATGTGTTTTAAGGCTCCGCCTTTTCCGCAAGCCATACATCCCTTGTGCCAGATGACCACAACGGGTGCCACTCCTGTCAGCTAAGAACAGGAAACTGAGGCTACAATTCAATCAGGATCACCACAATTGAACAATAGAAGATTGTAAAAACGTTGCCTGGTCTGATGAGTTTCGATTTCAGATGGTGGGGTCAGAATTTGTCGCAAACACCATGAAATCATGGATCCATCCTGCTTGTATCACCGGTTCAGGCTGGTGGTGGTGTAATGGTGTGGGGGGGATATTTTCTTGGCACACTTTGGGCTCCTTAGTACCAATTGAGCATCATTTAAATGCCATGGCCTACCTGAGTTTTGTTGCTGACCATGTCCATCCCTTTATGACTACAGTGTCCTAGAGCTGCACGATTAATTGTCAAGAATCGTTATCGCATTTTTTTTTCCCGTTGCGATCTTGACAAAAGTATTTCACGATTCTGTCTATGCAAAGAATTCTCTCTGCTCTTCTGAAGCCGACAGCCGTCAAAAGAAAGGAAGAGAAAAACCGGGCAGTCTGCCAAGAATTACAACATTCTTTAGTAGTGGAACTTAAGTATAAACATTGTAACAATTTGTCAATGGAATAGACTTTGTGTGTAAATGAAGAAAGTTTAACCACTTAAACACTAAACAAAGTTTAACTACCTTTTTCTGACATTTGTTGGTTTCAAGTCAAAATCTTTTTTTTTTTTGCTAGAAAATTACTTAGAACCCCCAAACATTATATATATTTTTTTAGTAGAGACCCTAGAGAATAAAATGGTGGTTGTTGCAATATTTTATGTCACACTGTATTTGGCAAGCAGTCTTTCAAATGCAATTATTTTGGAAAAAAAATTACTTTAATAAATTAAAAAAAAAAAAAACAGTAAAGTTAGCCCAATTTTTTTTGTATACCGTGAAAGATTTTATGTCGCGAGAATCGCGATCTTTTCATTCTAAGCAAAAAAATTGTGATTCTCATTTTGGCCAGAATCGTGTAGCTCTACAGTGTACCCATCTTCTGATGGCTCCTTCCAGCAGGATAATGCACCATGTCACAAAGCTCCAATCATCTCACCACTGGACAATGAGGTCACTGTACTCCAATGGCCTCCACACTCACCAGATCTCAATCCAATAGAGCTCCACACTCACCCGATCTCAATCCAATAGAGCTCCACACTCACCAGATCTCAATCCAATAGAGCTCCACACTCACCCGATCTCAATCCAATAGAGCTCCAACCTCCAGATCTCAATCCAATAGAGCTCCACACTCACCAGATCTCAATCCAATAGAGCTCCACACTCACCAGATCTCAATCCAATAGAGCACCTTTGGGATGTGGTGGAAGGGGAGAGTCACATCATTGATGTGCAGCCGACAAATCTGTAGCAACTGTGCGATGCTATCATGTCACTATGGACCAAAATCTCTAAAGGGAATGTTTCCAACGCCTTGTTGAATCTATGCCATGGAGAATAAAGGTGGTCCAACCTGGTACTAGCAGAGTGTACCTAATAAAGGGGCCGGTATTTTGTACAGGAATTGTGGATCTCGGAAGTTTTGTACTTGGTACATCGCTATGAAAATAAAATAATTCCAATGAGAAGCTTTCTCTGTTCGCAACAGAATATATTTAGACTCTTCTAGACCACTTAACTTCACACGTTTGCGTTTTTTTTTTTTTTTTTTTTAAACAATGTTGGTAATTAATTGTGTCCTTGACACCTCTGACTGGTGAGTGAACAGCCCGGTGTGTTGAGGCTGGAAACCGTCCCATGACTGCTATATGTTAACATTTAACCCTTCCAGATAAAGCTGAGCAGTTCCAGCACAGAAAATATCGCAGAGTGCCCTCCATGGAGACGCTCTCATATTTTCGGCACTTTTTTTTTTTTTAGAAATAACTCTAATGCCGCGTACACACGAGCGGACATTACGGCGGACTTTGCCCGGCGGACTTTTCGACGTACTTTCCGACGGACTTTGTGAATGAACGGACTTGCCTACACACAATCCACCAAAGTCCGTCGAATTCGTACGTGATGACGTACGACCGGACTAAAACAAGGAAGTTCATAGCCAGTAGCCAATAGCTGCCCTAGCGTGGCTTTTTGTCCGTCGAACTAGCATACAGACGGCGGACTTTTCGACCGGACTCGATTTCAACGGATAAATTTAAAAGAAGTTTTAAATCTAATTCCGTCCAACTTTTGAGAAAACAAAGTCCACTGGAGCCCACACACATCGAATTGTCCGACGAAATCCAGTCCGCCGGGCAAAGTCCGCCGTAATGTCCGCTCGTGTGTACGCGGCATAACACGTTTACCCTGATGTCATATTTGGTTAAAGTGGAACTATGGGCAAAATTAAGAGTGATATATATGATGTGAGATGTCCGTTTTTTGTTTTTTTTTAATATGGTCTCCCAATGACATAGTTATATTATCTGTTGATCCTGCCAGGAGATCCATTATGTTTTCACTTCCTTTAGGTGGATAACAACATTGTTCATTTTGCAGTGAAATTACACAGCAGTGTTGTCACCCTGTGAACAGAGTAGACTTAGATGGGCGAATAGTTTTAACCACTTGACCTCTGGCACATTTACCCCCCCCCCTTCATGACCAGGCCATTTTTCACGATATGCTACTGCATTACTTTAACCACTTAAGGGCCGAGCCTCTTTCTGAGATTTGTTGTTTACAGGTTAAAAACAGGTTTTTTTTTTGCTAGAAAATTACTTGGAACCTCCAAACATTATACATTTTTTTTCTAACACCCTAGAGAATAAAATGGCGGTCGTTGCAATACTTTCTGTCACACCGTATTTGTGCAGCGGTCTTGCAAGCGCACCTTTTTTTTTTGGAAAAAGTACACATTTTGAATAAAAAAATAAGACAACAGTAAGGTAAGCCCAATTTTTTTTTATATTATGAAAGATAATGTTACGCCGAGTAAATTGATACCCAACATGTCCCGCTTCAAAATTGCGCCCGCTCAAAGAATGGCGAAAAACTTTTACCCTTAAAAATCTCCATAGGCGACGTTTAAAAAAAATTCTACAGGTTGCATGTTTTCAGTTACAGAGGAGGTCTAGAATTATTGCTCTCGCTCTAACGATCGCGGTGATACCTCACATGTGTGGTTTGAACACCGTTTTCATACGCGGGCGCTACTTACGTACGCGTTTGCTTCTGCACACGAGCTTGGCAGGACGGGGTGCATTTAAAAAAATTTACATTTTTTTTTTCTTATTTTATCTTTTATTTTTGTAAACATCCCTTGTAATAGAAAAAAAAGCATGACAGGACCTCTTAAATATGAGATCTGGGATCCAAAAGACCTCAGAGCTCGTATTTACACTAAAATGCAATTGCGCGGTCATGCAATGCTATACCCAAATAAAAACATAAGTCATTTTTTCCCAACAAATACTTTCTTTTTGTGGTATTTAATCACCTCTGAATTTTTTTTTTTTTTGTACTATACACAAAAAAGACCGACAATTTAAAAAAACATTTTTAAGGGAAGAAAGAGAGGATAAAGAGGTGCCACTGATCGCCAACCAATTGTTTTTGGGGGTGCTACTGACCACCAATGATTGTAGGAATGTTTTTCTTTCCAATGGTGGGGGAGAAGGGACAATTAAAAAAAAAAACACCGACCACCAATGATTGTGGGAATGTTTTTTTTTCCAATGGTGGGGGAGAAGGGACAATTAAAAAAAAAAAACACCGACCACCAATGATTGTGGGAATGTTTTTTCTTTTCAAAGGTGGGCCAGTTGAAGATCCCCATGATTAAGCCCCAAGGGGTTGGAACGAGACGCGTTGGGGGCGTGGCCTGGCTGGAGTCCGGGCTGAGGCTGCCATTCACTTCACCTCATATACACAGGTCTGCTTTTTGATGTACGGCTTATGGATCCTTCCCTTTGACACTGGGTCAGTTGAAGTGCCACTGACCACCAGTGCTTTTGGGGGGAGGGAAAAAAAATGTAAGCAATTCAAAATTTTTGGCATATATATATATATATATATATATATATATATATATATATATATATACAGTGCCTTGCAAAAGTATTCGGCCCCCTTGAACTTTTCAACCTTTTGCCACATTTCAGGCTTCAAACATAAAGATATAAAATTTAATTTTTTTGTGAAGAATCACCAACAAGTGGGACACAATTGTGAAGTGGAACGAAATCTATTGGATATTTTAAACTTTTTTAGCAAATAAAAAACTGAAAAGTGGTGCGTGCAAAATTATTCGGCCCCTTTACTTTCAGTGCAGAAAACTCACTCCAGAAGTTCAGCGAGGATCTCTGAATGATCCAATGTTGTCCTAAATGACTGATGGTGATAAATAGAATCCACCTGTGTGTAATCAAGTCTCTGTATAAATGCCCCTGCTCTGTGATAGTCTCAGGGTTCTGTTGAAAGCGCAGAGGGCATCATGAAGACCAAGGAACACACCAGGCAGGTCTGTAATACTGTTGTGGAGAAGTTTAAAGCCGGATTTGGTTACAAAAAGATTTCCCAAGCTTTAAACATCCCAAGGAGCACTGTGCAAGCGATCATTTTGAAATGGAAGGAGTATCAGACCACTGCAAATCTACCAAGACCTGGCTGTCCCTCTAAACTTTCAGCTCAGACAAGGAGAAGACTGATCAGAGATGCAGCCAAGAGGCCCATGATCACTCTGGATGAACTGCAGAGAACTACAGCTGAGGTGGGAGAGTCTGTCCATAGGACAACAATCAGTCGTACACTGCACAAATCTGCCCTTTATGGAAGAGTGGCAAGAAGAAAGCCATTTCTCAAAGATATCCATAAAAAGTCTCGTCTAAAGTTTGCCACAAGCCACCTGGGAGACACACCAAACATGTGGAAGAAGGTGCTCTGGTCCGATGAAACCAAAATCAAACTTTTTGGCCACAATGCAAAACGATATGTTTGGCGTAAAAGCAACACAGCTCATCACACTCAACACACCATCCCCGCTGTCAAACATGGTGGTGGCAGCATCATGGTTTGGGCCTGCTTTTCTTCAGCAGGGACAGGGAAGATGGTTAAAATTGAGGGGAAGATGGATGCAGCCAAATACAGGACCATTCTGGATGAAAACCTGTTGGAGTCTGCAAAAGACCTGAAACTGGGACGGAGATTTATCTTCCAACAAGACAATGATCCCAAACATACAGCAAAATCTACAAAGGAATGGTTCAGAAATAAACGTATCCAGGTGTTAGAATGGCCAAGTCAAAGTCCAGACCTGAATCCAATCGAGAATCTGTGGAAAGAGCTGAAAACTGCTGTTCACAAACGCTCTCCATCCAACCTCACTGAGCTCGAGCTGTTTTGCAAGGAAGAATGGGCAAGAATTTCAGTCTCTCGATGTGCAAAACTGATAGAGACATACCCCAAGCGACTTGCAGCTGTAATCGCAGCAAAAGGTGGCTCTACAAAGTATTAACGCAAGGGGGCCGAATAATTTTGCACGCCCCACTTTTCATTTTTTTATTAGTTAAAAAAGTTTCAAAAATCCAAAAGATTTCGTTCCACTTCACAATTGTGTCCCACTTGTTGGTGATTCTTCACAAAAAATAAAAATTTTATATCTTTATGTTTGAAGCCTGAAATGTGGCAAAAGGTTGAAAAGTTCAAGGGGGCCGAATACTTTCGCAAGGCACTGTATATATATATATATATATATATATATATATATATATATATATATATATATATATTTTTTTTTTTTAATTTATTTTATATATATATATATATATTTTTTTTTTTTATTTATTTTATATATATATATGTATTATATATATATATATATATATATATATATATATATATATATATATTTATTTTATATTTATACATATATATATATATATATATATATATATATATATATATATATATATATATATATATATATAATTGTTATTAAAAATACTACCAAAAGAAAGCTCTAAAAAATTATATTGGATACAGTCTGCATGACTGAATACTTGTCAAACTATCACAGCACTGAACACTGAAAGTTGGCCTGGTAATGATGGGGTGGCTGGTACTGAAGCGGTTGGGTTTACCCACATACAGTTTTGTCAGTGTCATTTAAACAACATTTCTGAAGTTTAAAAATTCTCCAAATAAAGAACGTGCAAAAAAAAAATTCAGAGAACACAAAGACTGTCAGCTGGCTGCAAAGAAGGCTCAGAGACTGTAGCTGCTCGCCAAGGAGAGCGGGTATGTACTGCCAGACAGGGTGCCCAATTATTTGAAAACAGATGCATTCTTTGTTTTACAGTCTGTTAAATTTCAAGAATAATCAGTAATTGGGCATTAAACTCTCTGGAATGTGGCCACGCTCAGGTTTATTCCCTGCAGAGGTTTTGTTAACTTCTTGTCACTAAGAAAACCAGCAAAACGTGTAATTGGACCAGGAGGGCTCACTAATCTATCAGGAGTCCAAATCGACACTTGTTTAGTGATCAGAGCAAAATAAATATCATTCTGTTAGAACTTCTTTAACCACTTGACTTCTGAAAGATTTACCCACCCCCCCCCCCCCCCCCCGCCCTCTTTCCTGATCAGGCCATTCTTTGCGATGCAGCACTGAGCTGCTTTAAACTGACAATTTCGCAGTCGTGCGACGCTGTCATTTTTTCCCCCACAAATAGATCTTACTTTTCATCACAACCTGTGGTTTTTGTTTTTTGTGCTATAAACAAAAAAAAAACTACAGTATTTTGAAAAAAAAAAAATTATTTTTTACTTTCTGCTATAAAACATACCCAATAAAAAAGTAAAAAATCTAATTTCTTTATAAATTTAGGCCAATGTGTATTCTGCTACATATTTTTGGTAAAAAGAAAGCCCACTGATGCCCTGTAACTATTGCGCCCCGTACACACGATACGATTTTCCGACAACAAACGTTCGACAGGAGCTTGTTGTCGGAAATTCCGGCCGTGTGTAGGCTCCATCGGACATTTTCCGTCGGAATTTCCGCCAAACAAAATTTGAGATCCGGATCTCAATTTTTCCGACGACAAATTCCGTTGTCGGAAATTCCGATCGTGTGTACACAATTCCGACGCACAAAGTTCCACCCATGCTCGGAATCAAGCAGAAGAGCCGCACTGGCTATCGAACTTAATTTTTCACAGCTCGTCGTGCGTCTTGTACGCCACCGCGTTCTTGACGTTCGGAATTTCCAACAACATTTGTGTGACCGTGTGTATGCAAGACAGGTTTGAGACAACATCCGTAGGAAAAAAATCCATGTGTGTACGGGGCATAAGGCATTTTGATCGCTCCCTTTCGGACGCTTGCTGGAGATGTCTGGGTTCTAGAGGTATCTTGCTCCACATATGGTGGGACTGCCCTCCTGTCAAAAAAATTCTGGCAAACGATTTTTCACCTGTACTGCAAGCTGATGGCGACATCCCTCCAACCTTCACCGGAGATAGCCCTCCTCTCCATGATTCCTGGCCCTCTAAAATCAATCAGAACCTGGGCTCTGTCACTTCCTTGCTGCGGCACGAACATTGATCCACCGACACTGGAAATCGATGGATATGCAATGCCTTGGGGATTGGGCTATTGAAGTAGATCGTATTAGAGACCTGGAATGTCTGTTGGCCCAGGAAAATGGTAAAGAGCAGGGGCGGCCCGTCCAATAAGGGCGCACGGGCGCCGCCTCTCTCAAGTCCCCCCCCCCCCCGTCCATCGCCGCCTCCTCTATCCATGTATCTGGCCCCTTTCAGGACACCGGCGCATGGGTTCCAATGCCGAGGAGCTGTTTCTTTGAAGCACCGATTAGAGCCAGAGGCTCTAATAGGCTTCAAAATAGGGTGGGCTCAGGTCGCAGAGATCGCCCTCAGAGCACACCCAGGTATGTTACAACAGCGAATCCTCCTTCCGGCCAATCAGGAAGCTGGTTTTGACACCGGTCACCCGATTGGCTGAAAGGACAGGCAAACCTATTGGACCCCTGGAGGGAGGAGCCGCATGGAGGAAGCCGCCGTGATGCAGAGAGGACACAGTACATTGGTTCACTCTAAATGGTTTCCTCCCAAACAGTCCCTATCCTGTGTAGGCTGTGGTAGGAACATTGGTAAGGAAGCATCTTTGGTGTGAGTATTTCAATATTCTCTTTAAAGCCAAGCTCTGCGCAAAATTTTATTAAATAAAAGGTCCCCTTGCAGGTTTTTCATACAAAAAAAAGCAGTTCTGGCTGCAATACTCACCTCTCTGGTGCTATCCTCTGCAGTAATCCCTTTCTGCTACAAGATTTCCTTAGTCTTCTGCTTTGAATGACATCCAGTAAGATAAGGACATTTTGTAAGTGCAAGGGGTCATGGACCCAGGGGGGGCGGGTCCATGACACAGGTTTTCTTCTAAAATTGCCCTGTGTTTGACCAGCTTTCCTGTCCCTGCTGAAGAAAAGCATTCTCACAACATGATGCTGCCACCATCATGTTTCACAGTTGGGATGGTGTGTTCAGAGTAATGTGCAGTGTTAGTTTTACACCACACATAGCGTTTTGCTTTTAGGCCAAAAAATTTAATTTTGGCCTCATCTGACCAGAGCACCTTCTTCCACATGTTTGCTGTGTCCCCCACATGGCTTCTTGCCAACTGCAAATGAGTCTTATGGCTTTCTTTCAACAATGTCTTTCTTCTTGCCACTATTCCACAAAGGGCAGATTTGTGGAGAGCATGACTAATAGTTGTCCTGTGGCCAGATTCTCCCTCCTGAGCTGTGGATCTCTGCAGCTCCTCCAGAGTTACCATGGACCTCTTGGCTGCTTCTCTGATTAATGTTCTCCTTGCCCGGCCGGTCAGTTTAGGTGGACAGCCATGTCTTGGTAGGTTTGCAGTTGTGCCATACTCTTTTCATTTTCCGATGATGGATTGAACAGTGCTCTGTGAGATGTTCAACGCTTGGGATATTTTTTTTATAACCTAACCCTGCTTTATACTTCTCCACAACCTTATCCCTGACCTGTCTGGTGTGTTCCTTGGCCTTCATGATGCTGGTGGTTCACTAAGGTTCTCTAACAAACCTCTGAGGGCTTCACAGAACAGAAGTATTTATAATGAGATTAAATTATACACAGGTGTACTCTATTTACTAATTAGGTGACTTCTGAAGGCAATTGGTTCCACTAGATTTTAATTAGGGGTATCAGAGTAAAGGGGGGCTGAATACAAATGTATGCCACACTTTTTACATATTTATTTGTTAAAAAGTTTGAAAACGATTTATCATTTTTCTTCCACTTCACAATTATGTGCCACTTTGTGTTGGTCTATCACATAAAATCCCAATAAAATACATTTACGTTTTTTGGTTGTAACATGACAAAATGTGGAAAATTTCAAAGGGTATGAATACTTTTTCAAGGCACTGTAAGTATAAAAAAAAAAAATCATGCAGTACAGTTGGGGCCCTTCTGGAAGAAGGGATCAGCACTGGGGAGCGGAGAACTTGGAGTTGGGTTTTAAACCTGAACCCCAGGTGTATATAAAAACACTATTTTACCTGATAAAAAAAAAAAAAACAATAATTAATTCAGTTATATGTTCATTAAAAATGTTCTTTTTTTTAATGCAACAATGTAAATGGCAGAATTTTGTTTTGATATTAGCACATAAGAGCAAGAGGGGCAGCACCAGCACCAGGGGCGGACTGACAACTCATGGGGCCCCCGAGCAATAGGAGATTATGGGGCCCCCGGGCAATAGGAGAAGATTATGGGTCACACGGGCAAAAGGAGAAGATTATGGGTCACCCGTGCAATAGGAGATTATGGGTCCCCCAGCCAATAGGAGATTATGGGTCCCCCAGCCAATAGGAGATTATGGGTCCCCCAGCCAATAGGAGATTATGGGGCCCCCAGGCAATAGATTATGGGGCCACACAGTATGCACACACACATACAGTATACGCACACAGACACACAATATACACACACAATATACACACACAATACACATACACACACTGAAAAGGTACTGGAGAGGCGGGGCAGCTATAATCTTGGGGTTTTTAAAAAAACACAGATTTTTACATACTGTCCCTAGTTTTATTGAGGCTGGCAACCCTGATGGGGCCCCTTAGTGGCATTGGGCCCTCGGGCAGTGCCCGAATGGTCAGTCCGCCCCTGACCAGCACCTAATCGGGCACGTGTGCAGGCAAGGAACATGCTGACAGGAGGGGAGAGCAGAATGAGCAAAGGAGTGAACCACTGCAGCTTTTTAACTGTCCATTCACAGGCTGGGGGCAGGGAGGTGACCCAATATTATCACCTACCTACAACGGTGAAAAAAATCAGCTCAACAACCTAGCCGTGTTGTCTTTGCAGAGCTGTGTATATCCCAGGACTGGATGGACAAAAGTCCTTAGACAGGCTTAGCTGTTCAGCTTGAAAGAGCTGTAGAAAATGTGTCGCCTTTATGTAAAGAAGTCAAATGAATAAATAAAGAAAAAAAAAAAGCAAGAATGATAAAAGTAAAGACTTTGGGGACACGGTCTGCAGCAAAACTCAAATTTTCCCAAACACTCCAAAATGCAAAGGCTGAAAAAAAAAAAAAAAGGGGGGAACAAACTCATTTTGTAATTTCATTAAGTGTTTTTAGAGAGGAGCAGTCCAAGTGCATTGTCAGATCGGGTTTACAAAGAGCCGGCTATGTGTTAGATTTCTATACTTGTCATTGTCGGCTATTTTTAGACACAAGTGACAGCCAAATCGGGCCAGCCTTGTCATTCCAAATACGCAGCGTGCCTCTTATAAATGCGTCTTTTAATAAGAACTTATTTGTGACACTTTCCTCTTCCTCTTCCCCTTGCTACAATACACAATTTAATGAGTTTCTGTTATATTCTAGCCTGACGTGCATTTGTTAGAACCTAATGTATATCGCCTCCTGCCACTTTGCTAATGCTGTCAATTCTTGACGTGCTTATCCATCACCAGGCTCTCAGGAAAGAATTTAAAATGTCCCTGTGACGTCAACGGGCCCCCAAAAAAAGCCTCAATGCCAAGTTTAGTCAGTTGTTTAGAGGCCTCGCAATGAAAAGCCTGATAGCATGAGTTAAATCTATTTGGACACAAAGAAACTCGATGCCCATTGTCTCTTCTACTGTTACCACCAAGAGGTTGCCGTAAGACCATAAAGCCTTACAGATGCAGAATTAGGAGAAGGATTAGCAGGACAAAGGCAGATTAGGCGTGTGGATAACATAACAAATATGAGTAAGCAGGAGTCGATCACCTCTTGCTTGGCCAAAATGTACGAGAGTAAGTTTGACCATAGTACGGGGCCTGGAAAATCCCCGGTGAAGCCTCCCGGATTGGCCAACAACATGGACAACAAGCTGAACCTGCTCAACGAGAAAATGGACAAGCTGTTACACTTTCAGGAGGATGTCATGGGTAAACTGGAAACGGTTTCTCACGGGATGGACCTGCTGGAAAAAGGGATGGATAAACTGTCGGCCTCTCATGGACCCAACCCACAAAGTCTAAAGGAGAACATTGAGCCAGCTGTAGAAGAAAGCAGCTTCTCTGAATTAATGCGACTTCTTAAAATGTTACATGGAGAATCTATTATCCACCAAGAGAAACTAGATGGCCTTCAAAAGATGATGTCAACGATGGACAAGGTGGTGGCATTTGTGGGGAACACTCTGAAAAACTCTAAAATTGTGGATTTCATTCTAAAGGGTACAGTTCCTTGGAAGAAGAAGGAGGAGGTTGGTGATTATTCTCGCATAGTGTTCTTAAGGGTCAGGTGGACGTTTTTGAAGCTCCAGAGCCAGCTTTGCTTGATTTGCTAGATTAGTAGGTTAATGTGTCAGCTTTTGAATGCTTTTGGTGACTCTTTGAGGGATGCGTTCTTTCATGTATAAGTCATCTAGACGTGTTCATTAATTATAAAATAAAGAAGGAAGGTTTAATGGTTTAAAGGCAGTGGAGATTTTCTCTATGAAGGAGGATCGGGGGCCCGCTTCATTATAATGAGAGTGATTACAGCCTACTCCACTAGACGTGAAGTGCTTAAAAAATAATCTTTATTTTATATCTTTAGATCTATATCAAAGCAATTTTATTAGAACTGTGACACGTACCAGTATTATAATGAATGTGGCTCCAAGACTCCAAGACCAATAGGTAACCAACAACCTGAAGAACGGTGGGTGCCCTTGGAGGAACCAAATGTTGCATTATAAGAACAGTGCTTTTCCATTAACATTTAAGTGTATATATATATATATAAGCCAAATTCTGTTAGATTCGTTAGGTAAACTAGAAAGGTTGGTAAGGAGACTCAACACTGAAGTCTCAGCTTGTTCCAAAGGCTCTACTTGTACCACATCCTCTACTATACGACACTGAAAGATAACTCCATCCCCAACATGAAAAACTACTAGTACTAAAGGTACTACGCCAAAAAAATTTTTTAAAGATAAAAACTCACATTTTTATTGTACAAAACATTAAAAGAAATTAAAAAATGAATATCAGACATCCAGCTGTTTTCAAAACAATTGCAATTACATATCCTACCATTAATTGATGACTATATCCCAGGTTGGTCATAAAGAAGATCTCATGTACATATCTTTGTCTCCAAAAATAGATACAATAAAAATGTGAGCTTTTATCTTTAATAATTTTATTATTGGTGTGTACCTTTTTTAAAGTCCGAGTAGTTTTTCATGTTGGGGATTGAGTGATCATTCAAACTCTGTTGGATTCCTCTTGCATAGAGTAGGGGAGGGTTCAAACCCCATCAAGATTTTTGTTGTCTGTGTCCCAACTAGGGAAATTTCCTTTTACATCCTGTCCTGGAAATACAACAGGAAGTGAGAGAAAATCTCTCTTATTTGTCTCTAGTACAGGTGTCCCCGTTGAAGATTTTTCCCTCTATTCCTGTTCTTATGATGATTTTAAAATGTTGACTATATCATGTTCTGCTCCAGTGACTATGTTCACCAGGACAAACCGAGAGAGGGTGAATCTCCCCAACCTGGACACAAACAGCAACCTATAGGAACTTGACAAGGCTCTAATCTTTCCAAATTCTTTTCAAAACAAAAAAAAAAAAACGTTTTGATTGAAATAAATTTTAACGGGTATACTTCCTTATGGAGCATACAACACGTAACTACATTGCACAACTGACTAAGGGATAAGAACTCCATGTGGTGGGTCATGTGACTGGTGGAAAGCCTTATCTGGGCCTCAGCCTCAGATAGTGGAAGCCAGTTCTTTATTTGTTGATTCTATTTGGACCTCTTTAGGTGTCTCTTGGAGCATGCGTGGACTTTTCTCCGACGGACTTGTGTACACACGATCGGAAAGTCCGACAACAAACAATTGTTGGCGGAAAATTTGAGAACCTGCTAGCCAACATTTGTTGGCGGAAAGTCCGACAACAAATGTTCGATGGAGCGTACACACGGTCGGACTTTCCGCCAACAAGCTCACATCCAACATTTGTTGTCGGAAAATCCGATCGTGTGTACGGGCATTACACTTTGAATGACAATTGCCCAGTCATGCCACACTGTATCCCAAAAAAATTGTTATCATTTTTTTCACACAAATAGAGCTTTCTTTTGGTGGTATTTTCTCACCACTGGGTTCTTTATTTTTTTGCTAAACAAAGAAAAAAGACCAACATTTTTAAAAAAAAAAAAATTTCCTTTACTGATGTGCGCTTATGAGGGGGCACTAATAGGTGGTACTGCTGGGCACTGGTGGGCATTGATGAAGAGGCACGGATGAGGCTGCACTGATAGGTGGCACTGAAGGGCACTGAGAGGTGACTCTGACGGGCACTGGTAGGTGGCACTGACAGGCAGCACTGATACTAGTTGATACTGATGATGAGGCACTGATGGGCACTGATTAGCAGCATTGGTGGGCATTGTTAGGACCAATAAAAGACAGCGTGAGGAGAGAAAAGACGATACCCGGCTTATGTTTACATCCTGTGATCAGCTGTCATTGGCTGACAGCCGGTTTTTCAGCTATAGCGCGGGGGCGGGAGGTAGTTAAGTTACAAAAATAAATATTAACAAAAACAACAACATTAACAATATTAACATAAAGCATATTTCATTGATCTGACTGTCATAAATTCATCCCAAAGGTATTCTATCGGGTTGAAGTCAGGACTCTGTGCAGGCCAGTCAAGTTGCTCCACCCCAAACTCGCTCATCCATGTCTTTATGGATCTTGTTTTGTGCACTGGTGGGCAGTCATGTTGGAACAGGAAGGGGACGTCCCCAAACTGTTCCCACAAAGTTGGGAGCATGAAATTGTCCAAAATGTCTTGGTATGCTGACGCCTTAAGAGTTCCCTTCACCGGAACTAAGGGGCCAATCCCAACCCCTGAAAAACAATCCCACACCATAATCCCCCCTCTACCAAATCATTTGGACCAAAGCAAGGTCCATAAAGACATGGATGAGCAAGTTTGGGGTGGAGGAACTTGACTGGCCTGCACAGAGTCCTGACCTCAACCGGATAGAACACCTTTGGGATGCATTTGAGTGGAGACGGTGAGCCAGGCCTTCTCGTCCAACATCAGTGCCTGACCTCACAAGTGCGCTTCTGGAAGAATGGTCAAACCTTCCTATAGACACACTCCTAAACCTTGTGGACAGCGTTCCCAGAAGAGTTGAAGCTGTTATAGCTGCAAAGGGTGGGCCAACTCAATATTGAACCCTACGGACTAAGACTGGGATGCCATTAAAGTTCATGTGTGTGTAATGGCAGGCGTCCCAATACTTTTGAAAATACAGTGTATTTTTAAAAACAAGCAGTGTGTAGGTACCTGAATATGGGCCTGATCAGCTTCTCGCGGTCCCTGTACAGCAGGGCTGGAGTGGAAGCAGCACAAAGAACCAATCAGTTTATGTGCTAACATGCTGATAGGAGAGAGTAGAGCGATGAGCTCCCCAATGTGCTGCTTCTCCTTTCACTGTCCTGTCATAGGCTGGGGGCAAGACCATGACCGCTTAGGCTCAGAGGACGCAGGTTGAATATCGCTGGCTGTCAAACGGAGGAAATCTAGTGGCAGAAAAAAAAAAAGTACTGTGGGGGAAAGCTTTCAAATTTAATGTGAATATTGCAGCAAAAGCTCCTTTTGTTCTTTTAATGGGCTATGAAAGCGGTAACAAATTAAAAATGTAATATATTGCAGCTTACCAATCATTAAATGTGGTGGCTGCATTCGTTTTCTTTTTTTATGCTTTTTTTCCCCCTCTGTTTTCACCCGGTGATCTGGCCAGTAACACACCTCTTGTATTAGGGTGCCTCCAGTTTGGATGAATCAGCAACAGAGACATCTTTGGACAGCAGCATTGTCAGTCTGGAGGGAGGGGACTATTAGATGTACTAGCAGATTTAGATACACTAACAATATTCAGTATGCTCTTTTTTTTTTCTTCAATAGATGCACTAACAAATGAAGCCAAACTCCAGCTCACACTATGGCTGCACAAGCAGTTACAGCAACAGTTTTCTTTTACTTTTGGGGTAAAGGTTTCACATAAATAAATATAAACTGATCCTTGTAAGCACCCCTGTCAGTGGTAAATAGTTTCTCCCATCCCTGCAATTACACAAGAGCTTGTGCTGTTGGACAACAACAGCCTCAGCCTCAGATAGTGGAAGCCAGTTCTTTATTTGTTGATTCTATTTGGACCTCTTTAGGTGTCTCTTGGAGATTCCACTGGATCTCTGCACCAGGGTTCCCAACTCCACCCACTGGCCTTGATCAGTGTGGGTATGTGGAGGGGTCCACACCCTGTTTTGTCATTTTCCTTAATTTTTTTGTCGGGTAGAAAAACCTCAAAAATATATACCTAATATAAGGAAGCCACAAGGGGATATGGCCTACACGCCTATACCTATAAATGAAACATCACTCTAATATCTGGTCGTGTATAGTTGGGTTTTGCTGCAGATTTGATCTGTCTCAAATAATAAAAATGTACCAAGCACCGTCTAGGGCAGTGTTTCTCAACTCCAGTCCTCAAGGCGCCCCAACAGGTCATGTTTTCAGGATTTCCCTCAGATGAAACGGCTGTGGTGATTACTAAGGCAGTGAAACTGATCAAATCACCTGTGCAAAATAATGGAGAGCCTGAAAACATGACCTGTTGGGGCGCCTTGAGGACTACTGGAGTTGAGAAACACTGGTCTAGGGCAGGAAAATGCAATTAGCGGACCTCCAGGTGTCGCAAAACTACAAGTCCCATCATGCCTCTGCCTCTGTGTGTCATGGCTTGTGGCTGTCAGAGTCTTGCTAGGCCTCATGGGACTTGTAGTTCTGCAACAGCTGGAGGTCCGCTAATTGCATATCACTGGTCTAGGGTCTTCTCTGTTGGATGTAAGCTGAAGAGACGTGCAGTACCCTCTAGTCTAGTGTGCTAGAATAGGTTAATTGTTAGCTCCCAATGTCGGAGCATTTGTCGGACCAGTGTGAACCCAGCCTCAAACTCTTTTGTGTCAACTTGTGTGCATGTTATCAGGCCAAAATCACCAGGGTATGTAAACTTTTGATCAGGAACGTTTGGGTAGTTTCTGTTGTCATTATGATTTAAAAAGAGTAAACACAGCTGATTGATAATAAATGGCTTCAGTCAAACACTAACCATGAGTGAAAGAAAAAAGTTTTTGTGTTATCATTCATATTCTCTGAAAAATGGGCAAGAAATCATAGATTCTGCCAGGGTATGTAAACTTATGAGCACAGCTGTATGTAAAGGAGGGGAGAAATTGACTCGCACTTAATACATACATGTCAACTAGGTCTAAACCATGTGAACATGAGAACTGGTGGCTTCTTAAAATGTTCATCCAGGCAGTGGCGTCTCCAGCTTTCATATTTAGGGGGGGCACATGGGAGGAAAGGGACAAAAGTAGGGGGGCAACTATAAAACGTGTGTATATATATATATATATATATATATATATATCCTGGGGCCCTTTACTACGACCCCACAATGGCCCTTTCACATGTTCTGCAGTGAGCTCCCTTCCTACTGTATTGGGCCCCCCCCCCCCCCCAGGGTGGCAGAAAAAAAGAGATATATGTCACCAGCATACCAAGAAAATATAAGGATCCAAAGCAGTGGGAGAACTATCAGGGTTGCAAAGGTTGTCTTGTCACCGGGCCCTGGTGTTCTGCCACTGTGGGGTTCCCCAGCCTCCTCTTGCTGTCCTGCCCCTGCTATTGACAGCGCTGGTCTGGCATCTCTTGGAATTTACAGGCCGGTTCTCCTGTCCTAAGGATGGGAGAAATCACTCTGTTTTTTCAGTAACTGAGAGTCCTGGTGGAGTCCTTCCTGCAACTCGCTCTTCTCCCTGCCAATGAGGATGCAGGGGAAGGAGCAGATCGTGCGGCCGTGGTTGTGTGAGCGCTCGCATTATGCAGTGTCAGCAAGCAGGGGGAGGAATCACCCACAGGAGCTGACTGGGGACTCTCTCCCTCTTAGACATTTGATTTTTTTTATTGGGGGGGGGGCACATGGTGGGGCACAGCATAATGTTGGGGGGGTCAGGGCCCCCTCTGGCCCCCTCCCTAGGGACGCCATTGCATCCAGGGAGCTGAGGAAAGGGCCTGCAGGAAGGTCGGACACCCACCATGATCCCCAGAGGAAAGGACACGAGTGATCAAAAAGAAATCCATATGAATGGAATCCAAAGCGCAACTGTTCTAGCAATATTTTTGTTTTTGCTCCAACTGTTTGTTCTTCTGCAATAAATAAAATAAAGGGAGAAGATGATCTGTTCCGTTCTGTTCTCTCTGTACCTGTTGATTCTGTAAACTGAATTTTGTTCCTTTAATTCACATTCCAGAGGGAGATCTCACAAAGCCCGTAGAATACAGATAATTAAATGAGATGAAGTAAGTACTTGGTAGACACAACGTGACAACACCAGAAAAGGATATCTTATTGACAGAATATAAAACATCTAGTCTCACGCCTGAGCAGTTCAGTCTCATGGTAGGGGACAGAGATGCGTTCAGATCCATCACTGTGATTAAGTATGATCCAGAGGGGGTTATAACCAGCCTTGTGAAGTCTGGACGGCGACTGTAAATGAAAATGCAGCTAAAAGATCATTGTCTGCAGAGTGTTTGTTCAATATTTTCTTGTTTATCTGGAAAAAGATGGACGTGTTTATTTTGCAGCACCTGCTGTCTGCGAGGGAACATAAAATTAATTTTGCATGTACGGTGCCTTGAAAAAGTATTCACACCCCTTGAAATTTTCCACATTTTGTCATGTTACAACCAAAAACGTAAATGTATTTTATTGGGATTTTATGTGATAGATCAACATAAAGTGGCACATAATTGTGAAGTGGAAGGAAAATGATAAATGGTTTTCAACATTTTTTTAGAAATAAATATGTGAAAAGTGTGGGGTACATTTGTATGGCGCCCCCTGGAGTCAATACTTTGTAGAACCCCCTTTCACTGCAATTACAGCTACAAGTCTTTTTTTGGGATGTCTCTACCAGCTTTGTACATCTAGAGAGGGACATTTTTGCCCATTCTTCTTTGCAAAATATCTCAAGCTCTGTCAGATTGGATGGAGAGCGTCTGTGAACAGCAATTTTCAAGTCTTGCCACAGATTCTCAATTGGATTTTGGTCTGGACTTTGACTGGGCCATTCTAACACATGAATATGCTTTTGATCTAAACCATTCCATTGCAGCTCTGGCTGTATGTTTAGGGTCGTTGTCCTGCTGGAAGGTGAACCTCCGCCCCAGTCTTTTGCAGATTTTAACAGGTTTTATTCTAAGATTGCCCTGTATTTGGCTCCATCCATCTTCCCATCAACTCTGACCAGCTTCCCTGTCCCTGCTGAAGAAAAGCATCCCCACAACATACATGATGCTGCCACCACCATGTTTCACGGTGGGGATGGTGTGTTCAGGGTGATATGCAGTGTTAGTTTTCCGCCACACATAGCGTTTTGCTTTTAGGCCAAAAAGTCAAAATTTTGGTCTCATCTGACCAGAGCACCTTCTTCCACGTGTTTGCTGTGTCCCCCACATGGCTTCTCGCAAACTGCAAACGGAACTTCTTATGGATTTCTTTCACCAATGTCTTTCTTCTTGTCACTCTTCCATAAAGGACAGATTTGTGGAGAACACGACTAATAGTTGTCCTGTGGACAGATTCTCCCACCTGAGCTGTGGATCTCTGCAGCTCCTCCAGAGTTACCATGGACCTCTTGGCTGCTTCTCTGATGAATGCTCTCCTTGCCCGGCTGGTCAGTTTAGGTGGACGGCCATGTCTTGGTAGGTTTGCAGTTGTGCCATACTCTTTCCATTTTCCGATGATGGATTGAACAGTGCTCCGTGAGATGTTCAAAGCTTCGGATATTTTTTTATAACCTAACCCTGCTTTATACTTCTCCACAACTTTAGCCCTGACTTGTCTGGTGTGTTCTTTGGTCTTCATGATGCTGTTTGTTCACTAAGGCTCTCTAATGCCGCATACACACGAGTGGACTTTTCGGCAGACTTGGTCCGGCGGACCGGAATCCATCGGACAATTCGATTGTGTGTGGGCTCCAGCGGACTTTTTTTTTCCCCCAAAAGTCCGACGGACCTAGAAATAAAACATGTTTCAAATCTTTCCGATGGACTCAAGTCTGGTCGAAAAATCCGTTCGTCTGTATGCTAGTCCGACAGACTAAAACCGACGCTAGGGCATTGGCTACTGGGTCAACTTAGTTATTTTAGTCCGGTTGTACATCATCACGAACGAAGCCGTCGGACTTTGGTGTGATTGTGTGTAGGCAAGTCCGATCGTTAGGAAGTCCGCCGAAAGTCCGTCGGATAGACCGTCGGACCAGTCCGGCCGAAAGAGTCCGCTTGTGTGCATAACAAACCTCTGAGGACTTCACAGAACAGCTGTATTTATACTGAGATGAAATTACACACAGGTGGACCCTATTTACTAATTAGGTGACTTCTGAAGGTATCTGGTTACACTAGATTTTAGTTAGGGGTATCAGAGTAAAAGGGGCTTAATACAAATGCACACCACACTTTTCACATTTTTATTTGTAAAAAATTTGGAATACCATTTATCATTTTCCTTCCACTTTACAATTTGGTGCCACTTTGTGTTGGTCTATCACATAAAATCCCAATAAAATGCATTTACGTTTTTGGTTGTAACATGACCAAATTTGGAAGATGTCAAGGGGTATGAATACTTTTTCAAGGCACTGTAGATACTTAGATTCTTACAGGGAAAAGGGCCAAGTTTTCCCAAGTTAAAGTGAACCTGTCATCAGAAAATCATTGGCTCAATGGAGGTGGGTCAGGTTGGCTGCACATACTTGTGCACCCTAGGGATCCTCAGACACTGTAGGTGCCCAGCATCAAATAGATTTTTTTCCTGCTAAGTGGATGTTTAGAGCTAACCCCCCCCCCCCCCCCCCCCCCCCCGCAAAGGACCTCTGATTTGTGTCCTTTTCCCTTTTTGTAGTGGAAGGCAGGCAAACAGCAACATTCATTCACTCCTCTGGCTCGGTGAACAGTCTAGGGGGTTGCCTTTTAAAGTTTATTGCAGATTAACCACTTGACCTCCTGGAAGATTTCCCTCAACCCTCCCTCTTCATGACCAGGCCATTTTTTGCGATACGGCACTGCACTACTTTAACTAACAATTGCGCGGTGATGCAGTGCTGTACCCAAATGAAATGTATGCAATTTGTTCCCTACAAATAGAGCTTTCTTTTGGTGGGATTTGATCACCACTGAGTTTTTTTTTTGCTCTATAAACAAACAAAAAATGACAATTTTGAAAGAAAAAAAAAACAATAGTTTTTTACTTTCTGCTATAAAACATATCCAATAAAAATATGTAAAAATCAAATTTCTTGATAAATTTAAGCCAATGCGTATTCTGCTATATATTTTTTGTTAAAAAAAAAATCCCGATAAGCGTATATCGATTGGTTTGCGCAAAAGTTATGGCGTCTACAAACTATGGTATATATACTGGAATTTTTATTAGTTTATTTGTTTATACTAGTAATGGCGGCGACCAGTGACTTATAGCAGGACTGTGATATTGAGGCAAACAATCTGACACTAATGTTTTGTGGGAACCAGTGACACTAATGCAGTGATCAGTGCTAAAAATATGCACTGTCACTGTACTAATGACACTGGCTGGCAAGGGAAGATGTTAAACATCTAGGGCAAACGAGTTAAATGTGTGCCTAACCAGTGTTTTTGTGTGTTCTATGTGTGCTGCTTTCACTAAGGGATGTGCTGGATTTTTTTCCCTGCTTTGGAGGGAAACAAAATCCAGCACATCCCCGCTGACAGGACGGAGCTCTGCATTGTTTACATATGCAGAGCTCCATCCAGTCTGTCTTCTCACTCATCAGCGGGTGCCGGTGGTTATCTATTGACTAATTGCAGCAAAAGTGGCGCGCGAGTGCGCCCCCCTACCCGGAAGAGCAGAATCACACACACACATATATATATATATATATATATATATATATATATGTGATTCTATGCAGAGCGGCTGCCCTGTAGCAATAAAGCTATAATGGGCCGCTCTGCAACTTGTTAACTTGATGAGACAGGCAGGATCTTCAGCTGGACTGCCAGGAAGAGCAGCAAGCTTTCTGGTTGGGAACCTCTTCTCTTGGGGAAGAAGAACCCTGCTCTCTAAGCTGCAGACTATTTATGCCCTTTCCCAGCCACCATCTGGGCACCTTCCCCAAGGGATTGGCTGGAGCTGCATACATTATCAGGCTGCTCACTTGACTCTCCCACCCAATATATAGTTACATAGTAGGTGAGGTTGAAAAAAAGTCCATCAAGTCCAACCTATGTGTGTGATTGTATGTCAGTATTACATTGTATATTCCTGTATGTTGTGGTCTTTCAGGTGATTATCTAATAGTTTTTTGAAACTATCGATGCTCCCCGCTGAAACCACCACCCGTGGAAGGGAATTCTACATCCTTGCCGTTCTTACAGTAAAGAACCCTCTACGCAGTTTAAGGTTAAACCTCTTTTGTTCTAATTTTAATGAGTGGCCACGAGTCTTGTTAAACTCCCTTCCGCGGAAAAGTTTTATCCCTATTGTGGGGTCACCAGTCCGGTATTTGTACATTGAAATCATATCCCCTCTCAAGCGTCTCTTCTCCAGAGAGAAGTGTTCAGTGCTCACAACCTTTCCTCATAACTAATATCCTCCAGACCCTTTATTAGCTTTGTTGCCCTTCTTTGTACTCGCTCCATTTCCAGTACATCCTTCCTAAGGACTGGTGTCCAGAACTGGACAGCATACTCCAGGTGCAGCCGGACCAGAGTCTTGTAGAGCGGGAGAATTATCGTTTTATCTCTGGAGTTAATCCCCTTTTTAATGCATGCCAATATTCTGTTTGCTTTGTCAGCAGCAGTTTGGCATTGCATGCCATTGCTGAGCGTATCATCTACTAGGAACCCAGGTCCTTTTCAATCCTTGATTCCCCCAGAGGTTCTCCCCCCAGTGAGTAGATTACATTCATATTTTTGCCACCCAAATGCATTATTTTAAATTTTTCCACATTAAAGCTCATTTGCCATGTAGTTGCCCACCCCATTAATTTGTTCAGATCTTCTTGTAAGGTTTCCACATCCTGCGGAGAAGTTATTGCCCTGCTTAGCTTAGTATGGTCCGCAAATACAGAGATTGAACTGTTTACCCCATCCTTCAGGTCGTTTATGAACAAATTAAATAGGATTGGTCCCAGAACAGAACGTTGGGGGACGCCACTTTCCACCCCTGACCATTCCGAGTACTCCCCATTTATCACCACCCACTGAACTCACCCTTGTAGCCAGTTTTCAATCCATGTACTCACCCTATGGTCTTTGCCAACGGACCTTACTTTGTACAGTAAACATTTATGGGGAACTGTGTCAAATACTTTTGCAAAATCCAGATATACCACATCTACGGGCTTTCCTTTATCTAGATGGCAGCTCACCTCCTCATAGAAGGTTTGGCAAGAATGATTCTTCATGAATCTATGCTGATTACTGCTAATGATACCGTTTTCATTACAAAAATCTTGTATAAAGTCCCTTATCATCCCCTCCAAGAGCTTGTATACTATTGATGTTAGGCTAACTGGTCTGTGATAACCAGGGATGTATTTTGGCCCTTTTTTAACTATTGGAGCTACATCGGCTTTTCTCCAATCAGCTGGTAGCAATCCAGTCGTTAGACTGTCAGTAAAAATCAGGAACAATGGTCTGGCAATTACTTGACTGAGTCTTCTAAGGACCCTCGGGTGCAAGCCATCTGGTCATGGTGACTTATTAATGTTAAGTTTTCCAAGTCTATTCCTAATTCTGTCCTCTGTTAGCCATGAGGGTGCTTCCTGAGATGTGTCATGAGGATAAACACTGCAGTTTTGGTTACTGAAGCCCCTCGATTCCCTCGTGAAGCATGAGGAAAAGAATTAATGTAATACCTTCGCCATCTCTCCATCCTTAGTAACCAGATACCCTTTATCATTCTTTATGGGGCCAATATATGGTCTGTCCTCCCTCTTTTACCGTTTATATACTTAAAGAATTTCTTGGGATTTTTTTGCTCTCCTCCGCTATGTGTCTTTCGTGTTCTATCTTAGCCGCCCTAATTGCACCCTTACATTGCTTGTTGCATTCTTTGTAAAGTCTGAATGCTGATGATGATCCCTCAGCCTTGTATTTCTTGAAGGCAATCAAACATACAGCCTGTAGAGCCCAGAGCAGACCAAATAATTTACTTGCTGTTCTTCTGATTACAGCAGAGCCATAAAACAAAATTTGCTAAAGACTGCTATCTTCTGGATGTCCTCCTTTTGTAACAGTGATTGTTAACTGTTGTAGTTTTTTGTTTTGAAGGCCAAAGATGACACTGAAGAGAAAGAAAGCAAACCAAAGCACGTCCTCGCCAGCAGAGGATCACAGATTGACGTGCAGAGAGCGCCCGCAAGTAAGTAAAAATCTATGTAGTAGCAATCCATTATTTTATTTTTTTTGCAGCAGGCTTTTCAGGGTTTGGCCATTTAGCAAGCCAAGCCTTTGAGACCAGTTCCTGGTGAACTAATCAGACTATTAATTGAGGTTACAAAAATGCTGCTTCCTTTGCATATTGGTTAATAGTCTACTACAACTAACTTGGGGCACATTTTATGACTAAAATTTGTGAACCTAATTAAAATACCAAAAGTTTGTGCATACCTCCCCAAATCATTTCAGGTCTTTCGACTAAAGGGTACTGGTAATTCTAAAGCATAAAAAGATATTCTACATTATTGTGACCTTCCAACCTTGTAGCAATAGTTCGAAGAAGGCCCTTTTTTATCCCAGCACGACTTCCAGCATGCCAGCTCCATAAAGACATGGTTTGATGGTTCACATAGACCTCAATTGAATACCTTTCTAATCAGAATACTGTTTGTGAGCCAAGGCCTTTTGTACAACATTGAAAGGAGCTAGGGGAATGGGGATGGGCAACTCAAAATTCATGTCCACAGTTTTGAAAACTTTTGGCCTTATAGTATACCTTGAAAAATAAATTCTGCTGAGTCCGATTCCATATTTCTTCAAAAGAAGAACATTTATTTCTCTCAAACAAGGACTGATGTTGACTAAGGTCAGAAAACTATTGTATTGTTTCATCTTGCCAGTAGATGTTGTCTTTATTTTCTATTTTGCTCTCAAAGATTTTACCCCCACTTGATAAGGCCAACAAACATTTTGAAAACCCAACCCAAGAAAGTTAAAACCTAATAGAGTGAAAAACCCAATAGAGAGAGTGACCACAACCCCCTTTTTTCCCAAATTATAACTGGGTCAGGGAGGAGAACTGGGGAACCTAAAGTGGAGTTGGAACAAGCCCTCACCGACATCTATCTATGTGGACTGTGGAGTAATTAATCCTCAAATTCACAAGAGATTCAGGGAAGTCTTTCAAGCTGTTCTCCTAGCAGCTCAGCTCATTATGCTCCTACCTCCCAACAGTGACCTAGCAGCCTTTTAAACTTGAATGTAAACACAAGGAGAGCTGAACCTGAGTTGCTGAGAGAACTGCACATGCAAAGTGCCTGCAGCTACAGGTATAAGTGTGAACTTGTTGTACTGTCATTTACTGCTTAAGTGTATGTTAATACTTGAATGCCCACAGCCTGATCACAGTTACAATTGAAGGAATGAGACCTTAAATCACAGAATAAAAAAAAAGCCATGATTCTACTTGCCTGCATTCACTCAAAACTAAACTACCTGTTACCAAATTAGTTAAATTTAAATGCATACATTTAGGTATTGCTTTGATTTGCAGCTCCACAGAAGAGCAGCAGCTCGGAAGGCAGAAGACTCAGCCAGAAGACAGCTCAGTGTACCAGTCATCATGGTAAAGCCGACTCTAGTGATGTCCAGACTCTAGATATACCTCAACAACCTGACAGCTCTCATAATGCCAAACCGTGGGCACAGAAAGTGGCAGGAGAACTACCAGGAGAGAAAAATGCCCAGACAGATCCAGATGCCCAGTATACACAACCTTCCCTCACCCCAGTAGCAGACCAGAGTTCCAAAATCGAAGAACCTAAGCAGATTGTTGAGGAACCTGGAGGAGATCCTGACCCCCTTACTCAAAAGCTGATCTCTGCAACATGTCCACTATCTCCAGAAGACCAACTCCAAAGGTAGAGATGCCCTTATGATTTTTTCTTGTTATCTGAGTTGAGTTTCTTATCAACATTGTATGTATTATCTAGTACCAATCTAAAACTGACCAAATAAGGACTATTCAGACCTGATCAAATGATCCTTCATGCCCCCAAAATGCATATTTTATGTATTTAAAGCGGAACTTCGGTCATTTTTTTTAATCTTTCCATCTATTAAATCCTCTGCCCTTGTTGTTTTAACTTTTGATAGTAAAACATTTTTTTTTTGCTGCCAGTAAATACCTTATAGAACCAGTTTCCTGTTTTTTGTCTGGTAAAAAGCATAGGCTTTTGACATTATACACAGCTCTCTTTCTCACTCTCGTGAGAGTTTGCCAGGAAGGGAGGGGGGATGAGTCATAATAGGGCCAATGAGAGCTGCAGAGCTGGAGGTGTGCCTCTGTGTGTCTGTGTAAATCCAGGAAGTGAACAGACAGCAGCTTCAGCTGCCCACAGTTAAAATGCATGCAGCCAGACTCAGTGGATGGAGATTTCTGCAGCATATTTGGCAAGTACAGAATCACAGTATATATAAATATGCAAAGTGGTTGGAGGGAAGCTTCAGAATGGCAAAGATGTTTTTATTAGAAATGATGTGAGCAGACTGCAGTTCCTCTTCAATGAGATGCTCCACTGAAGGGGAACACTGCATCCACTCTATTCACATTTCTAACTTGACATTTATCTTAAAATTGCTTGTATGCTTGTTCATGTACCATGCATGAGAAGATGGTTGCATGACTGCATCAAATATGTTCATATAATGCAAAAATCCCATACTTTATATGGGTAGACTAAAGGGGCCAAAGACATGAGATGGTGGTCAGACATGCAGGCACAATTGTCTGATGGGACTGGTCCCATACACCAACAATTGTATTGTGGAACCATTCATTTTTAGGCTATGGGGAGAGCGGGGGGATGCATACTATACACTGCTTATCAAAGGATAAAAGGTGGCAATGGACAAGGTTTTCCAAATCGTCCAGGACCCAAATCCCTGACGAACTTTGACTGGCTATGGCTACTGGTGTGCCAGGAATCAGCAGCAAAGATGGCAAAATCTGCATAGCTACACTAGGAAACTGGGACCATATATACAGTATATACTGTGTGTGTGTATATTATATATATATATATATATATATATATATATATATATATATATATATATATATATATATATATATATATATACACTACCGTTCAAAAGTTTGGGGTCACATTGAAATGTCCTTATTTTTGAAGGAAAAGCACTGTACTTTTAAATGAAGCTAACTTTAAACTAGTCCTAACTTTAAACAAATATACTCTATACATTGCTAATGTGGTAAATGACTATTCTAACTGCAAATGTCTAGTTTTTGGTGCAATATCTACATAGGTGTATAGAGGCCCATTTCCAGCAACTATCACTCCAGTGTTCTAATGGTACAATGTGTTTGCTCATTGGCTCAGAAGGCTAATTGATGATTAGCAAACCCTTGTGCAATCATGTTCACACATCTAAAAACAGTCTAGCTCCTTCCAGAAGCTACAAAACTGACCTTCCTGTGAGCAGATTGAGTTTCTGGAGCATCACATTTGTGGGGTCAATTAAACGCTCAAAATGGCCAGAAAAAGAGAACTTTCATCTGAAACTCGACAGTCTATTCTTGTTCTTAGAAATGAAGGCTATTCCATGCGAGAAATTGCAAAGAAATTGAAGATTTCCTACAACGGTGTGTACTACTCCCTTCAGAGGACAGCACAAACAGGCTCTAACCAGAGTAGAAAAAGAAGTGGGAGGCCGCGTTGCACAACTAAGCAAGAAGATAAGCACATTAGAGTCTCTAGTTTGAGAAACAGACGCCTCACAGGTCCCCAACTGGCATCTTCATTAAATAGTACCCGCAAAACACCAGTGTCAACATCTACAGTGAAGAGGCGGCTGCGGGATTTTGGGCTTCAGGGCAGAGTGGCAAAGAAAAAGCCATATCTGAGACTGGCCAATAAAAGAAAAAGATTAAGATGGGCAAAAGAACACAGACATTGGACAGAGGAAGACTGGAAAAAAGTGTTGTGGACGGATGAATCCAAGTTTGAGGTGTTTGGATCACAAAGAAGAACGTTTGTGAGACGCAGAACAAATGAAAAGATGCTGGAAGAATGCCTGACGCCATCTGTTAAGCATGGTGGAGGTAATGTGATGGTCTGGGGTTGCTTTGGTGCTGGTAAGGTGGGAGCTTTGTACAGGGTAAAAGGGATTCTGAATAAGGAAGGCTATCACTCCATTTTGCAACGCCATGCCATACCCAGTGGACAGCGCTTGATTGGAGCCAATTTCATCCTACAACAGGACAATGACCCTAAACACACCTCCAAATTGTGCAAGAACTATTTACAGCAGAAGCAGGCAGCTGGTATTCTATCGGTAATGGAGTGGCCAGCACAGTCACCAGATCTGAACCCCATTGAGCTGTTGTGGGAGCAGCTTGACCGTATGGTACGCCAGAAGTGCCCATCCAACCAATCCAACTTGTGGGAGCTGCTTCTAGAAGCGTGGGGTGCAATTTCTCCAGCTTACCTCAATAAATTAACAGCTAGGATGCCAAAGGTGTGCAATGCTGTAATTGCTGCAAAAGGAGGATTCTTTGATGAAAGCAAAGTTTGATGTAAAAACAATGTTATTTCAAATACAAATCATTATTTCCAACCTTGTCAATGTCTTGACTCTATTTTCTATTCATTTCACAACGTATGGTGGTGAATAAGTGTGACTTTTCATGGAAAACACAAAATTGTTTGGGTGACCCCAAACTTTTGAACGGTAGTGTATATATATACATTCAAAGACCAGCAAACAGGAAACACAGCAAACATAAAGATATAAATGAACCATAACCCAATAACCAAAATGCCTAACTAGCAACCTAAGTAACAGGAAGCCTAGCTACAAACTAACTATATGCAATATGTACAAAAATATGGAACATGGATTAACAGGGTAAACTGGAAATGCAGGGAACAAATGGAAAGGGGGGAACCAACACTGGGATCAGGTACAAGGGGAGCAGAAAAGGCAGCAGGGTACAGGATGCAGGGCAAGAACAAGGTCAGGAGTAGGATAAATGGCAAGCAGTATCTGACTAGCAAAGCAAAACACTGACGTGAAAGGCACTAGTACAGGAAGAACTAAGTACCCTCCTAACAGCCAGCATCAGGTGAGAGTTATTACTGGAAACTGCTGGCTGCTGGGAGACACCCACTGGTTGATACTGGAACTACAACCCTCTGCCCAATGAACCACAGTGACACCAGCAGGTGATCCCGGCCCTGACATGGTGCTTCATAGATTTTGCATTGTCTTCTGCACCAAAAATGGCCACATCAGAAGATCAACTAATTTTATGTACACTTTAAGGACTGTACATTCTTTTGAGATATCCATTGTACCCATCAGGAAAATGTGAGATTTGGCCAAAGCCAGTGAAGCAAATTTGTACACAGATGTCTATAGCTGACTTTTTCTAAGACCTAGAATAAAGCTTCCCTTCCTGCCATCATAGAAACATTATCTTGATCTGTGCATGAGACATAGGTCTCATGCATAGTGAGGCAAGAAGCCTTTAGTATGTTTTGTCACGTTTCACCATAATGGGTTTAGTACTTCCAAGGAAGGGACTTTGCAACACCACAAGCTGGCCAGTCCATGTAATGCTGCCTGACTGGTAGATGTGCCTCAACTCCAATGGCCATTGGCTGCTATGGTAAACAACACGGAGCAGAACGTGGACTTGTCTGACTGTTCAGTCAGGCAGGCCTATATATCAGCAAACAATCCTGTGTAGTACAATTCCAGGTTTATATTTCCTTTATACTACTATTTGAAATTAAGCAAAACCGGTACAGACCCCAAAAAGAGGAACAGATGGTTGCAAAAGAGGTCTTGGTCTAAAAGATGCACAATGCTACATTTGGTAGTATTGTGTTGAGTATCCTGTATAACAGTGATAGTTTTGAGTATATGATTGTGTATAGGATTTTACACATACAAGAAACAACCTTGGAATTTTAAAGGTGCCAACAAACAAAACAATATTTCCTTAAAAACATATTTTTATTCATAATTCATCAATAAAATGCATTTAAAAAGATTTTTTTTTTTTACAGTTTCTTTGACAAGAATGCAATATCCATATGCTGTGTATATGCAGTCACTTAATCTCGCCAATACACTGGCTTCATCAGGAGACATTTTTAGTGCTACATATTAAACCACTACAAAACTGAAAAATAGAACAACCAACAATTAATTAAATTAAATAATTAGTTACAAGCTCTATTTTTCAATTTTGTGGTGGTTCGATATGTAGCTCTTAAAATATCTCCTGATGAAGCCAGTGTATTGGCGAGATCAAGTGACTGCATGAACACAGCATATAGATATTTCATTCCGGCATGTTACAATGTGAAAGAATCTATAAAAATATTTTTTTAATGCATTTTTAATATATATATTAATGATGAATATTAATACAATTATTTGGATTCATTTGTTGGCACCTTTTAAAATCCTATGTTTTGTTTTTTTTTTGTGTATTGTAACATGGGGGACCGTTAGCTCTCATGGAAGATACATTTGTCAGGGGTTCAAGCCAGTCAGGAACTATATTTTAGGGCATGGTAGCCCATTTTTATCAAAAAGGCAAATAAAGTCTGTAACATAAAGGTTTCCCACGCAGGGGTTCTTCTCCAGCAAATACACACAATGGAAAATGCTAGCCCACCTGGCTCTCTTTAGCAGTACTTCTGCTCTTTATCCTGGTCACACAGACCACAGGATTCTTTAATATGCACGGCTTTACTTTAGCGCCCACAGCTCTGCTCTACCCTTAGTCCTCAGGCCGTTTCACTGCCTCTTGCAGTCACACATGTTTTGGCTTTGTCCTGCAACCCCTCTGACTCCCGGAGACCTCCTGTCTCTCTTGGTGTGTAGCAGTCTCCAACTGGGAGTCATGAGGTCTTCCCATACCCTCATTATAAGGGTTGTGCTCCCCTGAGCACACACCCTGCTGGTCATCTACAAAATCTGGACACAGGGTTGGAGATCCCGTCCCACCCAAGACACTATGAAATCTCCAAACTATAGACCCCCCTTGACGGCATACCAAAAACTGGAGAAAGCCGTGAATGCAGTTTTCTCCATTCCACATCTATGCTCTGCAGTCTTGCGCCAAGCAAATGTGCACACCCTGTGTCCCCCACACTACCAGTTTTACCGTGACAGCATCTCCTACTGTCACAGTATGTATTTTTCATTTAGGTTTATGGTACCCTTGATCTCCAGGCACATTGGTGTTCTTTGATACAAAAAACGCCACTTGCTCACATCTATAGCTGGTTATCGCAGTAAGAAGCATTGGAAGGCTAACAACAGGTACAAAAAAGGCCAAGGATAAATCCGTGGAAAAAAACAAGCTCAACTTACCACCAGCGCGCAGACAACCAAAAAACCTGTTTAACAGTATGCGTTAAAACCAGGGGTTAAGTCTGCACCCATTTGCAAATACATGCGTACGCCACAGAGCCTCGTCAAGGCACCCCGGTATCTATGGTACCAAACACTAACTTATAAGTGTCCCCACAACGGAGCCACATGCATTCTGATGGATAGGTGAGAGCAGGTGGACTGAAGGGGAGCCACCCCTTCTTAAAGGTGCAGGAGCACACTGAACACCCAGCATGTAGCACAATGACAGCAAAGGTGTCAGTGCGTTTCCTGACCAAAAAACACGACCGTGATACAAAAAAACGCCACTTGCTCACATCTATAGCTGGTTATCGCAGTAAGAAGCATTGGAAGGCTAACACCAATGTACAAACAGGGCCATGGATAAATCCATGGAAAAAACCAAGCTTAACTTACCACCAGCCCCCAGACAACCAAATAACCTGTCTAACAGTATGCGTTAAAAGCAGGGGTTTAGTCTGGACACATTTGCAAATGCATGCGTAAGCCACAGAGCCTCATCTTTTTGGTACATTGGTGTTCTCTCTTGGCTTTATAAAATTTTATAATGTATATTTTACATTTTATTTATTTTATATTTATTTTATTTACATTGTACATTTTTTAGGAAAAGCACTTGTGTCCAGACAGGGGAGATAAGCAACTCAGGAACCAGATCTGTACCAGAAAAAGAACAAAAGTCTGACAAGAATACACCAGCTGCAGCACGACATAAAACACAAGCTACAAATAAGGACAAGAAAACATCCTCAACCCAAACTGAGGAGATTCAACCAGCTGTGCTTGGAAAAGAACCCGCGCCGACTCAGGAAATAGGCCACATGGACCTAAAACAGGCAAAAAATACTGACAAGGGAGTGAAGGGAGCAGTAAAACCCAACCAAACAGAACTGGTTAAAAAAGACTGTGGCCCTGCCCCTACTCCCGCTTCCTCTTCTGCCAACAAACCAACAGTGGACACAAGGACAGCTCTGGAGGACTCGTCTCTGCATGTTATTGGTAAGAAGATTAATTACACTTTTGTTCAGCTGACTTTAAAGCCTAATTTGAAAAATAAAACAATACCGGAATTTGCTATTAGTTGATCTAGTAAAGGTTTTAGCTTCATTTACAAGTGTCAACTATCAAAGAGCCTTTGGTTGGGTGGACCTCCATGCATACCTGTTAACCTGGTAACTTTGACATCAGGCTTGCAGTACTTGCTCTGTGAGCTAATGGGCAAAAAGGGAAAGTACCCAGGTGTCTTCACAGACACTAGAAATAGGTGGGCTTTGCCAGTGTGGGGGTCTGAGCAGGCAGGTGGTAGAGAAGTGGTCCATGGTCTGTAGTCTGATGGCCAAAATGAGAAAATGACTTGGTGGCTCCACAGATAGGAGAAATGGGTGGGCTTTCCTGATGTGTTTGGTGTGATAAGGCAGGAGGTGGCCCAGGGTCTGTATGTGGATAGGTGCCGCATGGTACAGAGGCAGTAAATACACTGAGTCTGGTTGCAATTTACAATACTTGTATTGAAGGAATGGTCTAAGATGCAAACAGCCCAGCATGAAGGCGCCCAGCTGGGAACACTCATGCCGCGTACACACGGGTGGACTTTTCGACCAGACTGGTCCGACGGACTTTCCGAAGGACTTTTGAACGAACGGACTTGCCTACACACGATCAACCAAAGTCCGACAGATTCGTACGTGATGACATACAACCAAAATAAAATAAGGAAGTTGATAGCCAGTAGCCAATAGCTGCCCTAGTGTCGGTTTTTGTCCGTCAGACTAGCATGCAGACGAGTGGATTTTTCGACCGGACTCGGATTCCTACTTGTCCGGAACCCGTGTCCTGTCCCTACTTGTCCGGAACCTTTCCCTACTGCTATTCACTCTCCCTGACAGACAGGTGAACTGTTCCTATGCTATCCACTCACAAGAAAGTGCAGCAAATCTGGGGGCGGGCACTTAAAAAGGCTCTGCTGACCCAAGATAGCCACCAGGGTCACCTAGATGCAGTATAGCCCATTGGAACGCTGCCTAGAGTACCAAGGAAACCATAGAGAAACCAGGTTTCTCTTGACTTCCTCTCCAGCTGCAGTACTGTAGCCGCTCTGGTGGAGCGCCACCTACAGAACAGAGGCTGCACCTGCCTACGTGTAAGCTGATAGATAAAATGGGGAAATACCTTGGTGGTTTCACAAATAGAAGAGAAGGGTGGGCTTTCCCAGTGTGGTGTGTGCAGGCCCAGGGTCTGTAGGCTGATGGACAAAATGGGGAAATACCTTGGTAACCCCAGAGATAGGTGGGATTTGTTGGTGTGGTGGTGTTCTCTAGTTGTCCAGGCAGGCAGGAAGGTGGAGAAGTGGCCCAGGGTCTTCAGAACTCCCTCCTATGACAGGTGTTGTCACTGCATAGCATCGATAGGGGATCGTAAGAAAGGGTGCATTACTTTACATTACAAATGTTTTGGCAGCTAAATCACTTCTATATGTTTTATCTGTGCATATTGTCTTGAGATGTCTTAATCTCATATCGTGCTGTGTATTGTTCTGTTGTAGATGATTGCCCGCCACCTCCTGCACCTTTCAACCACAGGATAGTCAGCATTAAGCAGGCCATATTGTCATCCTGTTACACGGTCTGCCAGCATGAAGTCCTCGGGGGGTAAGTTAAACAAGTCTCAACTAATTATGGTGCGGTCGAAGCTATACTGGTGCTTTACTAGTCAAGACAATTTATCGTGCTGTATAACTGCAATATAGAATTAAAGAAGAAGTGCATGTAGTGGGGTGTAAGTCTCCTTTATTATATAGTCCAACCTACAGGTTGCTAGGGGGCAGAGCTGGGACAAGGGGTGGGCAGGAGGGGCACCTGCCCATGGCACTGTGGCATCATGTGGTGAGGGGGGGAGAGGATTTGTTCTAGGAAGGGAAATTTTGGTGGAAGTGCTGGGAATGGTGATTTAAGGGGATTTGTGTTGGGATAGGGGATGGGAGAAGAGGATTTGTGCTAGAAGAGGTGATATGGTAGAGGGGTTTTTTATGGGGGGGGGGATTTGTGCTTGGGAGGTCCCAAAGGTGTATTATCTAGTTGAGGTCAGGACTCTGTGCAGGCCAGTCAAGTTCCTCCACCCCAACCTCGCTCATCCATGTCTTTATGGACCTTGCTTTCTGCACTGGTCCAAATCATTTGATGGAGGGGGGATTATGGTGTGGGGTTGTTTTTCAGGGGTTGGACTTGGCCCCTTAGTTCCAGTGAAGGGAACTCTTAAGGCGTCAGCATACCAAGACATTTTGGACAATTTCATGCTCCCACCTTTGTGGGAACAGTTTGGGGATGGCCCCTTCCTGTTCCAACATGACTGCGCACCAGTGCACCAAGCAAGGTCCATAAAGACATGGATGAAAGAGTTTGGGGTGAAAGGAACTTGACTGGCCTGCACAGAGTCCTGACCTCAACCTGATAGAACACATTTAGGGTGAATTAGAGCAGAGACTGAGAGCCAGGACTGCTCATCCAACATCAGTGCCTGACCTCACAAATGTGCTTCTGAAAGATTAAGCAAACATCCCCATAGACACACTCCTAAACCTTGTGGACACCCTTCCAAGAAGAGTTGAAGCGGTTATAGCTGCAAAGGGTGGGCCAACTCAATATTGAACCCTACAGACTAAAACTGGGATACCATTAAAGTTTATGTGTGTGTATGTAAGAAAGCTGAATGTAAAAAAAAAAAGAATTGCCAGCAAAAGAAAAATCGTGAAAAACAGGCGTGGGGTCCCCCCCAAATCTTCGGGTCTGGTATGGATTTGGAGGGGAAACCCACTCCAAAATGTAAAAAAAAATGGTGTGGGGTCCCCCCAAAATCTATACCAGACCCTTATCTGAGCATGCAGCCTGGCAGGTCAGACGAGTGAGTGCCCTCCCCTCCTGAACCATACCAGGCCACATGCCCTCAAAATGGGGGGGGTGCTTTGGGGCAGAGGGGGCTCTGTTGATGGGGACAAGGGCCTCTTCCCCACAACCCTGGGCTGTGGTTGTGGGGGTCTGCGGGTAGGGGGCTTATCGGAATCTGGCCCCCAAATCTAAGCCCCCCTATGTGAATGAGAATGGGGTACATCGTAACCCTACCCATTCACCAAAAAAGTGTAAAAGTGAATAAAGACAGTACAAGAGTTTTTGACCATTCCTTTATTAAAAAATTAAAAGAACAATATCCCGCCATGTAGATCCATCGTCAATCACGACGCCTGCTGCCACCACCGGACCCGAAAAAAGAAACAAAAAACTCCGCTCGCGACTAATGCTCCCGCGGTCTGCCTGCCCCTCTGTATGACATTTTTTAAATTGCTATGGGGCACCGCCCCCTGTGACGTCATCGACTGGTGCATGCTGGGCCGCTGATGTCACAGGCGACGTCAGCATGCATGATCTGCTTCTTTTTCTTTATTATTATTCATTGTGTTTATTACTTATTTAAGTTCTGCTTCCTTTTCTGTAATATTATTTTTATCACTTTTTTTAACCACTTACCGTGCGCAAATTTGCGTTCATGGCTTTAAGGGGTTATACCGGGGTGATGCCTGCAGATGCAGGCATCACTCCGGTACCGATTTTTTAGAGCCAGCGGTTGGCTTTTTAGTGATAACAACCGATGCGGCTAAAAGCCGTTCTGCTGTTATCCATAAGGAGCGTGTCCGCTGGCTAGGCTGAGACCCAAACAAAGCTGGATTCGGCTTTGATCGGGTCTCCGATGTAAAATCTCAGAAGCGACATCACAACGTCACTTACTTTCGCTTTACTCGGATGCCAATGGCGCCGATTTTGCCGATCTGAATACTTTTAAGCGCAAAGGAGGGATTTGGTGTCTTTTAGACCCCCGAACCCTCCATAAATAGTCACCACATATTAGTGTCACAAGCGATGTTTAAATTCCTTGTGACAGCAATAAAAGTGATCAGATTTTTTATTTTTTTTAAAGGAACAATATTAAAAAAATAAATAAGACAAAAAAAGTTTGTTTTAAAGCGCCCCACGTGCTCGCGCATACACGCACGCATACATAAGTCGCGCCCGCAAATGTAAACAGTGTTCAAATCACACATGTGAGGTTCCACCGTGATCGTCAGAGTGAGAGCAATAATTCTAGCAAAAGACCTCCTCTGTATCTCTAACCTGGTAACTGTTACATTTTTTTTAAAGCGTCGACTATGGAGATTTTTAAGTGCCGTCGTTTGTCACCATTCCACAAGTGTGCGCAATTTCAAAGCATGACATGTTAGGTATCTATTTACTTGGCTTAACATCATCTTTCACATTCTACAAAAAAATTTAGCTAACTTTACTGTTTTTTTTTTTTCTTATTCACAAAAGTGTCTTTTTCCCCCAAAAATTGTGTTTGAAAGACCGCTGCGCAAATACCGTGTGACAAAAAGTTTGCAACGATTGCCATTTTATTCTCTAGGGTCTCTGCTAAAAATATATATATAATGTTTGGGGGTTCTAAGTAATTTTCTAGCAAAAAATACGGATTTTAACTTGTAAGCAACACATGTCAGAAATAGGCTTAGACATGAAAGGGTTAACACTCACCAGATTGCTCATTGCGTTAACATCTGAAAAGTAAACTGTAAGCTACCGCTTGGCTTGGCCTTTCAAGCTAGATCAGAAGGGCACATAGAGACCCAAATACTGTGTAGGGCAGACAGTATGGCTTTGTGAAAAGGTTTGTATAAACCTGATTAAAATTCCAAGTATTCTCAGAGCACCACTCCATTAATTAAACACCACATTTTAGATGTTGGCAGCCAGATGTATATATGAAACGGGGATTCTTAAGATATTTAATCCTGAACACAATCTGTTTAAAACTCCTACATCGTGTTTGTTTTGGCTCTTTTATAAATGTCACCCAAGATCTTGACAAGGAAAACAGAATCTTTAACTCTCGCTGAGATTATTGTCTCTGTTGGCTAAACCTCACATTTTTTATGTTGATTTAAAAAAATACATGCACACATTTCTAATATTAGTGCAACAAAGTGTACTGGTCAGCCCCCGGGGTCAGCTGCATGATCAGTGACATCACCAATATCTAGTGAATGGTTAAGCTGTATTCTCATTGATGTCACTGTTATCTAGTGAAAGGATAGGCTGCATTCTAAGTGATGTCACTGGTCTCTAGTGATTGGATAGGCTGCATTCTAAGTGATGTCACTGGTCTCTAGTGATTGGATAGGCTGCATTCTAAGTGATGTCACTGGTCTCTAGTAATTGGATAGGCTGCATTCTCAGTGATGTCACCTGTCTCTAGTGAATGGATAGGCTGCATTCTCAGTGATGTCACTGGTCTCTAGTGAATGGATAGGCTCCATTCTTAGTGATGTCACTGGTCTCTAGTGATTGGATAGGTTGCATTCTAAGTGATGTCACTGGTCTCTAGTGATTGGATAGGCTGCATTCTAAGTGATGTCACTGGTCTCTAGTGATTGGATAGGTTGCATTCTAAGTGATGTCACTGGTCTCTAGTGATTGGATAGGCTGCATTCTAAGTGATGTCACTGGTCTCTAGTGATTGGATAGGCTGCATTTTAAGTGATTTCACTGGTCTCTAGCGATTGGATAGGCTGCATTCTAAGTGATGTCACTGGTCTCTAGTGAATGGATAGGCTGCAATCTCAGTGATGTCACTGGTCTCTAGTGAATGGATAGGCTGCATTCTAAGTGATGTCACTGGTCTCTAGTGAATGGATAGGCTGCAATCTCAGTGATGTCACTGGTCTCTAGTGAATGGATAGGCTGCATTCTAAGTGATGTCACTGGTCTCTAGTGAATGGATAGGCTGCAATCTCAGTGATGTCACTGGTCTCTAGTGAATGGATAGGCTGCATTCTTAGTGATGTCACCGGTCTCTAGCGATTGGATAGGTTGCATTCTAAGTGATGTCACTGGTCTCTAGTGATTGGATAGGTTGCATTCTAAGTGATGTCACTGGTCTCTAGCGATTGGATAGGCTGCATTCTAAGTGATGTCACTGGTCTCTAGTGATTGGATAGGCTGCATTCTAAGTGATGTCACTGGTCTCTAGTGATTGGATAGGCTGCATTCTAAGTGATGTCACTGGTCTCTAGTGATTGGATAGGCTGCATTCTCAGTGATGTCACTGGTCTCTAGTGATTGGATAGGCTGCAATCTCAGTGATGTCACTGGTATATCATGTGTTGATAAGCTTACATACTGGTATGATATGTGTATGTGAGAATCCTGCAAATTCAATTTAGCGATGGAGGCTCATTATATATTACAGCTACTGTAAGAATGTTAGTATGTGGCCTACATATCTGTACTGTGCGTGTGCACATGTGGCATATAAAAGGACTGTAACATTCTGTAACACAGAACAGCGGGGCGAAGGTCTAATCCTCTGTAACGCGTGAGTAAGATGAGATTGATGCCTCCTGGCCTTGGGACCGTGTTTACCAGGCAGCGGCTATTTATAATCCGTTATAACAACAGCACTTCAACCAAATTCCAAAACATCCCTGGGATCTTGCCTTATACACAGGAACGCGCCCTTTGTCCACAAGTGGATTGTGCAACTTTTTCCGTTAATGCCGCTGTTAATGTCACGTTTGGAGTTAAAGTGGTTTTCCACCAACTGATCCCTTTAGAGAGGAGCTGTCTTAAATATTTATTGTCCTGTTTTTAGTCTGACACTTGAGTAAACAAAGACAGAGGATGGGCGCACCACTATTTGTTACAAATCCAAAAAAGGTTTATTTATTCATATATTACCATTTATCCAGATCATGATACAGTATATCCAGTAGTAGTTGGTCACATTCAACTGGGCTTGTTCTGTAATGTTGAGGATGTTTTGTTGCTTCTCCAAACCACTTCTTCAGTTCCAATGAGTGTAGGAAAACACCCCAGTATAATCATAGAGGTAGCACATACACCATACTCCAGTCATTTGTGATGGCAGATGTTGATTGGTTAAGAACAGGATGGAAGGTGTGAAAGTCGTGGAACCACCATGTTCTAGTAACGTAATCTCATCCTTGGTTTTAAGAAGTCTACATAAGTGTTAATCCTTCGATTTACATGGCTAAAAGTGTAAATTGTTGCCAAATCGTTGGTGTAGAGATGTTGAAACCCCATTTTATTTCAAGATATAATGCAAGTCAATGTAATTTGTGGGGTTCAAAACAGGATGGAAAGTGTGAAAGTTGTGGAACTACCCTGTTCTAGTTATAAAATCCCATCCTTGATGTCAGGAAGTCTGCACAGGTGTTAATCCTTCAATTTACGAATGTATGAATTGCTGTCAAATTGGCAGGGTAGAGATGCAAAATGGCATTACATTTCCATCACATAATACAAGCTTTGAAGGGTTCCAAACATCAAGGAATGTGTAAAGGCAGATATTGATTGTTATCAAATGGTAGAGATGTTAAGACGGAATTGTACTGTATTTCATCATATAACAGAGGTCATCATGTTTTGAGGGGTTCCAAACATACACTTCTTCAGGGCCTAGGTGAATAATAAAAAAAGGAATCAAGAGGACCCATAATGGTTAGAAACAGCTAAACTTAGCAAATGTTACATTGGAAATAGGAACCGTTTGTTTGCACCAGAATGCAGCAGGTTGTCCCAGCAGCAGCTGGAAGCCCCCAAAATGCATTGGCTTGTACCATATGAAGGACATTATGAGTCTCTTAATAAATTCAGCATGGAACAAGGACCACAGGCACAAAGAGTCCTTCATGGAGAGTCTTTGAGCCGCCTAACCTTTGTCAGGCTGGTCCTTGCTGCTCCTTCCTTCATCAAAGATGCTGCAAAACACTGAACTCAAAGCAAGAAGAGCATTGATCAAGTGTTTATGTTTTCTCTAATGATACAGTGCCTTGAAAAAGTATTCATACCCCTTGACATTTTCCACATTTTTTTTTTATAACCTAACCCAGCTTTAAACTTCTCCACAACTTTATCCCTGACCTGTCTGGTGTGTTCCTTGGTCTTCATGATGCTGTTTGTTCACTAAGGTTCTCTAACAAATCTCTGAGGGCTTCACAGAACAGCTGTATTTATACAGAGATCAAATTACACACAGGTGAACTCTATTTACTAATTAGGTGACTTCGAGAGGCAATTGGTTCCACTAGATTTTAGTTAGGGGTATCAGAGTAAAGGGGGCTGAATACAAATGCACGCCCCACTTTTCAGATCTTTATTTGTAAAAAACCATTGAAAACCATTTATCATTTTTCTTTCCACTTCACAATTACGTGCCTCTTTGTGTTGGTCTATCACATAAAATCCCGATAAAATACATTTACGTTTTTGGTTGTAACATGACAAAATGTGGAAAATTTCAAGGGGTGTGAATACTTTTTCAAGTCACTGTATATTTCTACAAGTTGTAGAAAGCTAAATGTTTAATACTCCTCAACAAAATCAGTAAAGTACATAATATTTTTTAAGTAGTAAAAGTGTGTGGGGAGGTGCAGCGTGGTATGGCAGGTGCAGCGTGGTATGGCAGCAGTAAACACTCAAGTCCAAGTCTAGTTGCAGAAACAGAATTATATTAAAGTTCAACAAGGCATAACTACCTGTTGGGAAGACAACCTGACTGGGCACACTCACAGAAGGTTGCAGCGAAGAGTATAACAGTAGGTCTCGGGTGCACTGACCGCGTCTGTCTCGAGGTGTGGAATGCAGCCTGGCCAGTCCGTACCCAAACAAGGAGGCTTCTAGGAAGGATGGCGTGTCCCTGCTCTTTCCCTACTCTTCTGGAACCTCTCCCTGCTGCTAATTACTGTCCCCGACAGACGGGTGACCTGTCCCTACACTACCCACAGGCAAAATGCATGCCAACCCTGGAAGCCAGGGTCTTAAATACACTCTGCCCATCCCAAGATGGCCACCACAGTCACATGGGGCATCTGTATCCAATCGGAAAACTCCCCTAGTGAACCAGAAAACCATAGAGGAACCATGTTAATCTTGACTTCCTCTCCTTCTGAAATGCCATTGTGGTTGAGCTCCACCTGCAGTGGAGAAAGTAGACTGCACCTGCCTACAAGTGTACTGAACATTTTCCATACAAAACAAAGTATAGAAACAGTGCAGAAAGTGAGAGAAGACACAGTCAGTAGCTGATCAGAATAATACATGTTAATTGAGATAGAGTTTCAACAACCCTAACATGCAAGTATATAGGGGTATATGCATACTGCCACCAAATCCAGTGAGAGTCCCAATAGAAAGAGATCTAGAGTATTAGAAGAAAACATAGGTGGGTAGGGCGAAAGAAAGAAAAGGAAGGAGAAAATGAGGAGTTGGGTAACCACTGAGAGGGAAAACTGTTACATCCAAGTATTGGGTAAAGGATGCATGAGGTCATAATTGGTTTCTGAAGTGGGCAGCGCTAATTTAATGGATCCAAATGATCCAATTGGAGATATGTTTATTACATTTATCTAGAAGGTGAGCAGTCACTTCCTCTAGGCATTGTAAGGGGGTGAGTTCAGTAACCCATTCCTTGATAGAGGGAGGGTTAGTGGCTCTCCAGTGTCTTGGTATTACCTTTCTGGCCGCAGTAGGAAAAAGAGCACAGTAGGCCTTTCTTGGCCTTTGAGGTCAACCCTAGGAACAAAGAGAAAGGGCAATTTCTGGTGTTCCCTTAATGGATAAGCTCATCACCTGTTCATATATCTGAAGTACCAGAAAGGGTAAGATCAAGAGGCAGGACCACCAACTTTGCAGCATAGTACCTTTCTCTGTCAAACAATGCCAACAACAATCCAATACTGAGGACAGGGAATTTATGTAAAAGGACAGGGCATTTTTTAGCAGCGTGTAGGAATCTTGGAATTTTTTTTTCCTGAATTTGAGGTGTAGCATTTTGATACCTCCTTTACATGAATTTGTTTCAGTTAAAATATACTGTCATGTTCATATCTTTTTACATTTGTTAACAGCGGACGTTTTGGTCAAGTCCACAAGTGTGTAGAGATATCCACCGGGCTACGACTGGCTGCCAAATTGATTAAAATTAAAGCTCCGAAGGACAGGGTATGTACGGATAATGGCTTCCTACTGAGATTTCAGGGTATGTACGGATAATGGTTTCCTACTGAGATTTCTTAAAAACTGGCCCTGTAAAGCTACCCATACACTACTAGGATTTCCTTGGAAATTATTTGGTTTTCTGAACGGTCATTTACATTTTCCAATGTGTAGCTCCCTCCTAGTGTTGGTGGCTAGGCAAATTTAGCTTTGGCTCCTTCTGTAACCAAGGAAGCAGTGATTGTTTGGTCTGGCCTGTTCATGGTCTCACAGGCTGGGAGTTTGATTGCTTACCCCAATATCTGTAAGAAATTTTCAGACCTATTCAAGTTGACCAACCTGAATATTTCTCGGGCTCCAGCCAATCCCTGGATGGGAAGTGTCCAGAAGGGGGCTGGTTTGTAGGAGGCTGGAAGGAGGCAGCTGTCTTGGGGACTTGTGGGTAGTGACCTTAAACTCATCCCTGATTGTGCTGGACACTGCACTGGGTACTGATAGCTGCACATGGGCGCAAGGTAACCAGATGTTCAAAGACTTGCCCCATGATCTTCAGCTCTGGGGCCTTGGACTGTTCACCACTAGCTACTACCATTAGGAAAGACTGTCCTTTAATGTACTTACCATCAAGCCTTTTTTGAGTATCTATGCCTTACCCCCTCTTTTGTTGCGCTTACGAACAATATTACCCAAAAAGACAACCCCCAGACTTTTTATTGGGTGGCTGGTCACATCTGCACTATTTGGGGGAGATCAAGTTAAAATTAGCGGCCCCTGCAGGGGTAGCACTACAAATGGTTTGTAGGCTCAAATAAACAATGCTTTCGACTGTAGAGACAAGAACATTTGAAGGAAAAGGATGGAAAGTTTTTCTCGAACAAACAAAATTCTAACTGTGAAAGATCTTTTTGATCAGATCAGGAATTATCAAACATGTTGTAATGCACATGTTCTAGGCACAAAAAAACCTGGTTAATACAGTACCTCAGCAATAGCAAATCTGGATGAAATTTTAAGGGCTTTCAAACAAAACTAGTTGACTCAATGATGGCAAGATCAGATGCAATTTTTCCTGAATTTTTAATATTTGAACAAAACTCTACTGGTGTTTGGCCAGCTTTAATCTAGTAAGAGTTGTTGGTTGGGTGGGGATATGGCTTGTTTGTGCACTTTGATAGACATGCCACTACACCTCTGACCGGAGGGATCCAAACAAGGCAAGGCCAGTCCATCAAAGGGTTAAGTGACCTCACAGTACTGGCCTTCTCCAGGACGGGAGTGGGTCCAGACCTGTTCCTGCAGGTAAAGAGGAAGGGACTGAGGGACAAAGATTGAACAAGAAGTATACTTGAACAAAAGAAACCAAGAGCTAAACAATAAGTTCAATAGTCCACATATCCTTCATTCTTGACAGTTTCCGAGAGCAGCAACGCTACTATATAGCCATTCAGCTCTGCATATTCTCCTTTGTTTAAGACAGGGATCCTCAAACTATGGCCCTCCAGCTGTTGCAGAACTACACATCCCATGAGGCATTGTAAAACTCTGACATTCACAGACATGACTAGGCATGATGGGAATTGTAGTTCTTGAACACCTGGAGGGCCGCAGTTTGAAGACCCCTGGTTTAAGATATCCACCCAGAATGTTTTGATCATAGTCCATATTGGAACTTGCCAACTGAGTCCTGATAAGGGGGGATTTATTTTATCACCCAAAACGAGTTCGATTCTGTCTTTCAATTGCTTGTGGCTTTCACTGTCAGTAATAAAAGATATATGGGCTGTTAAACTTATTTTGGGGGTTTGGTTTCTCATGTTTATGTATATTTCTCAAATTGGGTGTGTTCTACTTATATGGGACTATCCCCTCCACTTTGAGTTTTCCAAGTGGCCAAGATCCATTTGACAAGAACTACTACCAACCCGTATTTGAAGAAAGTCAAGCTTCCAGTCCAACGCCTCTATTATATTTAATTCCAAAGATGAGTGAGAGACACTCACCCCCTATCAAGAAGGGTGAGGAAAAGAGAGGTGGGTGGAGGACTACGAATGAGAGATTTGAACTGAGCCTCCTTCCAGAAATCCAGAAAAAACCACATGATACAAATTTTATAAATTGAGTTGCAGTTCCGTGAGTAAAATAAGTACCGGTATTTGGCCCTCTATCAAACAAAAATAATTCTGGCTCCCACAGACTCGCTACAATATGTGCTCATGTGGTACACAGATTAGTCCTGTCAATTTAAAAAGGCGCTCCTAACGACAACTCGCCACGTGTATAAAGGACATCTGCCCACAGAATCTTTCTTCCTTCCAAACCTCACCATTATGGGCAAGACCAAAGAGCTGTCAAAGGACGTCAGGGACAAGATTGTAGACCTGCACAAGGCTGGAATGGGCTAAAAGACCACCAGCAAGAAGCTTGATGAAAAGGAGACAACTGTTAGAGCGATTATTCGCAAAATGGAAGAAATACAAAATAATCATCAATGGTCCTCGGTCTGGAGCTCCATGCACGATTTCACCTCATGAGATCATGAGAAAAGTGAGGGATCAGCCCAGAACTACACGGGAGGAGCTTGTGAATGATCTCCAGGCAGTTGGGACCACAGTCACCAAACAAACTATTGGTAACACAATATGCCGGCTTGGATTGAAAGGTCCGCCTCCTCAAGAAGGTACATGTACAGGCCCATCTGAAGTTTGGCAATGAACATCTAAATGATTCAGAGAAGGATTGGGAGAAAGTGCTGTGGTCAGATGAGACCAAATTGGGATCTTTGACATTAACCTGACTCGTGTTTGGAGGAAGAAAAATGCTGACTAAGAACACCATCTCTACAGTCAAGCACAGAGAAGGAAACATTATGCTTTGGGGCTATTTCTCTGCTAAGGCTGGGTTCACACCTATGCGAATTGGATGCGGGGAAAACCCACATCCAATTTGCATAGCAGGAGATTGTGACCGGCTCTCTATGGCGCCGGTTCACACATCTCCGCAGCCGCTCCTGTGCGAATTTGCACAGGAGCCCTGTGCATCTTTTGGTCCATTTCATGTCCGAGTTCATCCCAAAATTCGAGCTGAAATCGGACCTGAAACGGTGAATGGAGATGCACCGGACTCCTGCTGTGAGCCGCTGCGTTCTCAAGTGTGAACCCAGCCAGGTACAGGCCGACTTTGCCGGATTGAGGGGCCCATGGACAGGGCCATGTAAATTCTTTGATGAGTACCTTCTTCCCTCAGCCAGAACACTGAATTTTTCAGTTCAACGTCGCACGACCGCGCAATTGTCAGTTAAAGCGACGCAGCGCCGAATCGCAAAAAGTGCTCTGGTCCGGAAGGGGGTGAATCCTTACGGGGCTGAAGTGGTGAAAGCCCAATCCCTATTCTAATTTACCCCAAACCAATATCCCCCCCTCCTCATCCTGGCTCCTCCCTCTTTTAATTTACCCCCACCCAACATTTCCCCCTCTGAACGCACTCCCAACAATTTTTATTTATTTTAAAGAAAAACACAGATTCTAATATTGCAAACAAATCTTGAAATGAACATTGACATGTTAAAGTTCATCTGAGAATTCAGTGATTGGGTTTAGATCTGCAGGAGGACGTATTTCTTTATACAGCTCTGATATATGAACTGACCGAAGGGTTTAATATACAGACAGGAATTGTTGTGTTTTTTTTTTTGGCCTTGGCGAGAAAACTCATTAATATGTTTTCAATATTTCAGACCGCCCTGTGTGATCTCAGCCGCCTCCCGAAGCGCTGGCCTTTAGTGCTGAGACGCAGCGCAGCCAATCTGTCAAGCGACTGCGGGGTGAATTTGCATATTCATGAGTCGCTCGGTGGGAGTCGCATGTCAGTCGCCTCGTTAGGCGACGAGATGGGAGGGCTGGAAAAGGGCAGCGGCGCCCCCCAAGCATTGTCAGGATAGAGATGTTGTCTAGTTAGGCGGTGTGATTAATTAGCAGTATATTTCCTCGCCTTGTATGGAGGAGCAGAAATGTCAATAAAATTGTATCTTCTCCCTTTTTTTTTTTTTTTTTTACTTCCAGGACGAGGTGAAGAATGAAATTAATGTCATGAACCAGTTAAACCATGTGAACCTGATACAGTTATATGACGCCTTCGAGTGCAAAAATGACTTGACCTTAATCATGGAATAGTATGTATGATGGGGGGGGGGGGGGTTTACACTATATTGTCAAAAGTATTGGGACGCCTGCCTTTACACACACATGAACTTTAATGACATCCCAGTCTTAGTCCGTAGTGTTCAGTATTGAGTTGGCTCCACCCTTTGCAGCTATAACAGCTTCAACTCTTCTGGGAAGGCTGTCCACAAGGTTTAGGAGTGTGTCTATGGGAATGTTTGACCATTTGTGAGTTTAGGCACTGATGTTGGACGAGAAGGCCTGGCTCGTAGTCTCCGCTCTAATTCATCCCAAAGGTGTTCTATCGGGTTGAGGTCAGGACTCTGTGCAGGCCAGTCAAGTTCCTCCACCCCTAATGCGCTCATCCATGTCTTTATGGACCTTGCTTTGTGCACTGGTCCAAATCTTTTGGTGGAGGGGGGATTATGGTGTGGGGGTTGTTTTTCAGGGGTTGGGCTTGGCTCCTTAGTTCCAGTAAAGGGAACTCTGAAGGCGTCAGCATACCAAGACATTTTGGACAATTTCATGCTCCCAGCTTTTGTGGGAACAGTTTGGGGACGGCCCCTTCCTGTTCCAACATGACTGCGCACCAGTGCACAAAGCAAGGTCCATAAAGACATGGGTGAGCGAGTGTGGGGTGGAGGAACTTGACTGGCCTGAACAGAGTCCTGACCTCAACCCCATAGAACACCTTTGGAATGAATTAGACTGGAGATTGCGAGACAGGCCTTCTCATCCAACATCAGTGCCTGACCTCACAAATGCTGTTCTGGAAGAATGGTCAAACATTCTCATAGACACCCTCCTAAACCTTGTGGCCAGCCTTCCCAGAAGAGTTGAAGCTGTTATAGCTGCAAAGGGCGGAGCCAACTCAATATTGAACCCTACGGACTAAGACTGGGAGGCCATTAAAGTTCATGTGCATCTAAACGCAGGTGTCCCAATACTTTTGACAATATAGTGTACATTATTGTGGTCCTTGTCCAAGCCCCTTCCTGTTATAGGGTGACAACGCTGTGCCCTTGTCTCCCAATTGCTCACCTGGGTTGTCACCTTGGCTGGTAAAGTGGCCGTTTCTCCACACATTACACCGGCATGGTCCATTGTTGTCACCATCGGGAAACCCCGCCCTAAGAAATGCCATTCAGCTGTGTAAACAGCAAGTGTCTGCAAAGTAGACATGTGCAATTCGTTTCATTCCGAATTTGTTTTTTTAAGGAATTTCAACAAATTTGTTAATTCAGAAACATCCAAATTAGCGAAAACCGGTTTAACGAATTATCCCGAATATTTGTATATTCGTAAATTCGAATGTTCTAATAATTCGTAAATTCAAAGATTCGTAAGGCTCGGTTCACATATGAGCCACATGTGGCTCGCAGCATGGGGTCCGGTGCGTCTCCGTTCACCGTTTCAGGCCCGATTTCAGCCCGAATTTTGGGCTGAGTTCGGACCTGAAACGGACCAAAAGACGCGCAGCATTTTTGTGCAAAACGCCCTGGATCCGCTGCGGAGATATGTGAACCGGTTCCATAGAGAGCCAGTCAAAATCTCCTGCTATTGCATCCAATTCTCAATGGTGTGTACCCAGCCTAACTCCGAAACCTGAAAATTCGAAAAATCTGAAATAAAAACAAACTATTAAATTATAGGTATTGGAATTTCCTTTCAAACTTGGCTGTTAGTGAACGTAACAAATACGAATTTATCCAAAGCTACAAATTATCCGAAATAACAAATGCCACATCTAAACGAATGGAACGCAAAACATTAATATTAATAAATAATAATAATAATAAAAAGTTTTATTATTTATTATTAATTCGTTCCGTTCCATTTGTTTATCTGCGGCATTCTTTATTTTGGATAATTCGTAACTTTGGATAAATTCGTATTCATTATGTTCACTAACAGCCAAATTTGAATGGAGATTCCAATACCTTTAATTTAATAGTTATTATTAGTTAGTTTATTATTTAGAATTTTAGGATTTCGTTCTTTCGAATTTTTTTTATTATTTTCAGATTTTAGAATTTTCGAGTTTACGAATTTTAGAATTTACTAATTTTAGAATTTACGAATTTACGAAATTATGAATTTTCTAATGTCCGACTTTTCCAATTACGAAATTACAAATTTTCTAATTTACGAATTTTCTAATTTGCGAATTTTCGAAATTACAAATTTTCTAATTTATGAATTTACGAAATTACTAATTTTCTAATTTATGAATTTTCTAATTTTACAAATTTTCTTACACATTTTCAAATTTATGAATTTTCTATTTTACAAAATTACAAATTTTCTAATTTACGAATTTATGAAATTACAAATTTTCTGTCTTACAAAATTACAAATTTTCTATCTTGCAAAATTACAAATTTTCTAATTTACAAATTTTCTAATTTACGAATTTACGAAATGACAAATTTTCTAATTTTACAAATTTTCTTATTTATGAATTTCCTAATTTACGAAATTACAAATTTTCTAATTTAGGAATTTACGAAATTACTAATTTTCTAATTTACGAATTTACAAAATTACAAATTTTCTAATTTACGAAATTACAAATTTTCTAATTTACAAAATTACACATTTTCTAATTTACGAATTTGCGAAATTACAGATTTTCTCATTTCCGAATTTTCTAATTTCCGAATTTTCTAATTTACGAAATTACGAATTTTCTAATTTTACGAATTGCGATCATAACGAATGATCCGAAAAATTAAACAGATTAAAAACGAATGAAACGAAAACAAACACATTTTTCAGCAGTGCACATGTCTACTGCAAAGAGGATGTAGGAGAGCAGCAGCACTGAGATGAGGTGAAAATTCTTTGACATTTTTCAAATTCTGTGACCTTTTTATTTTCCCAGCTTGGACGGCGGGGAATTATTTGACCGGATCACAGATGAGAACTACCATCTCACAGAACTGGACGCCATAATGTTCACCAAACAGATCTGCGAAGGGATTTACTACTTGCACCAGCAGTATATTCTGCACTTAGACCTAAAGGTGAGGGGTGACTTTAAAGCAAAAATGTAGCTCTTCCAAAACTTTGGTCCTTTGCTTGTTGTCACCGTTGTCGGAGTCCCGTATCATCTGTCGGCATCTTTGTTTACTTGATTCAGGAATAGACACCAGCTGGCAATTTGATATTTGGAGCCGTATATAGAAATACCCGGAATAAAATTCACACGTTCTAAATTCTGCTTTATTGCCTTGACTTTCATTAGAACTTTTTTTTTTTAGAAAGCTGGGATTTCAAGACACTTTTAATTTTGGCAGTTTTAGTTTTACGTTTTTTATGTTGGATTCAAAACTTTCACTTAAATATGTTCCTCAGTAGCCATAAAGGAAATAAAACCTTGCACCAAATGGCTTTGCAAACCCAGATAGTACCTTACCTCTGCAGAGAGCAGAGCTGTGGGAGGGGCCTCAGCAGATCCCACCCACTAGAGGCTGCCTGTGTTCCGTCAGATTTTGTAACGGAAGTGACGTTCCGGCACAGCCATCTTGGTACTCCCCGCACTCGGCCGCAGGAAGGATACAGTGAGAAGGTGGCAAGCGGACATCTTTTGACACCCTCCGGAGTTTTGCATTTCACACTTATTTTTAACAGTAAACTGAGCTTACGAACAGCAAAGATAGACCCGCTCCAGGTGTCTAAAAGATCTCCTGCCTCTTCGGATGTGGATGCGGCTCAATATGCAACCATATGCAGGAAAAGAACAGAACAAAAGTCCGGATGGTCGCACTCCGATGAAATATAAATTCTTTATCGATATCAATTCATACAGCAAAGATAAAAACATCTAACGCGTTTCACACCGTCAAGGCAGGTGCTTACTTAAGCATCCGCCTTGATGGTGTGAAACGCGTTAGCTGTTTCTATCCTTGCTGTATGGATTGATATCAACAAAGAATTTATATTTCATCGGAGTGCGGCCATCCGGACTTTTGTTCTGTTCTTTTCCTAAACTGCGCTTATATATCGTGAAATACAGTATTTAGAAATACCTGACACTGTTTTGATGTTGAATTTTAAAAGCAGCGACAGGCCTGCTGATCTCACAGGTTTGGTAATCTGACAGAACACCGCTGCTGTTAAGATTCAACATCAAAGCAGTCAGGCGGATTTCAGAATCCCGTATTTCACTAAATAAGCCGAGTTAAAAAGATGTCCGCTTGCCGCCTTCTGACTGTTTCCCTTTACTGCGGCCGAGTGCGGAGTGTATTTTTCCCCACAAATAGAGCTTTCTTTTGGTGGTATTTGATCACCTCTGCGGTTTTTATTTTTTGCGCTATAAACAAAAAAAGAGCGACAATTTTGAAAAAAAAGCAATATTTTTTACTTTTTGCTATAATAAATATCCCCAAAAAATATATAAATTTTTTTATGCCAATATGTATTCTTCTACATATTTTTGGTAAAAAAAATTGCAATAAGCGTATATTGATTGGTTTGCGCAAAAGTTATAGCGTCTACAAAATAAGGGATAGAGATTTATAGCATTTTTATTATTATTATTTTTTTTATTAGTAAAGGCGGTGATCTGCGATTTTTTTCGTGACTGCGACATTATGGCGGACACATCGGACACTTTTGACACTATTTTGGGACCATTGTCCTTTATACAGCGATCAGTGCTATAAAAATGCACTGATTACTATGTAAATGACACTGGCAGGGAAGGGGTTAAACACTAGGGGGCGATCAAGAGGTTAAGTGTGTCCTAGGGAGTGATTCTAACTGTGGGGGTGGGCTACCACTGACATGAGAGCGATCACTGCTCCCGATGACAGAGAGCAGTAGATCTCTGTCATTAGGCAGAACGGGGAAATGCCTTGTTTACATAGGCATCTCCCCGTTCTGCCGATCCGTGACACGATCGCGGGACACCGGCGGACATCGAGTGCGCAGACACGGTCACGATGTACGCGGCGCGCCCACTAGCCCTGCTAAAGGGGACGTACAGGTAGGCCCATTTGCCCACCGCTGCCATTGTGCCGACGTATATCGGAGTGCAGCAGGTGGCTAAAAGACTATTAAATATATTTTTATAATTGCAAGAAATTAAGAGTGTAACCTTGAATCAGCCTCCCGGAATCATGATGATTGAGAAGGAAAATCACAAATTTTGGGTTGTCACCAGAACAGGAATAGAGGGGAAATGTTCCAAAGGGGGACACTAGTTCTGATGACAACCGGGGATTCCCTCACTTTGGAGGGATTTCCTCTCACTTTCTGTTTTGGTTATGGGACAGGAAGTGAAGGGGAATCTCCCCAATGAGACGCAAAAAATAAAAAACAATAAGGGGTTTTAATCCTCCCTCTATCCAAAAATGAGAAAAAAAAGTTTTGCCTATAGTTCTACTTTAAGATCTCCACCAATAACATTTTTAGAAGCAGGAGTTTTTTTTTTTTTTAAGACTATTAAAGCGGGATTCCAGGCAGCTAAAAAAAAATTTTTTAAGTCAGCAGCTACAAACACTGTACCTGCTGACTTTAAATAAGTACTTACCTGTCCTGGGTGCCCGCGATGTCGGCCGCCCGAGGCCGACCCGTCCCTCGGCTCTCGGGTCCCGGCACCGCCATCCTAACTAAGGGAAACAGGCAGTGGAGCCTTGCGGCTTCACTGCCAGTTTCCTACTGCGCACGCGCGAGCGGCGCGGCGCTCTGTGAATGGCCCCGTGGTTTTCTGGGAACACACACAGTTCCCAGAAGACAACGGGGCCGCTCACCGAGGAGCAGGACACGCCGCGGAATAGGAAGAGGCAGATTAGGAAGACTGCCTAGCAACAAGGGTTTAGGTAAGTTTTTAATTTTTTTTTTTCAAATTTTTATTTTTTTATTTTAATAAGATTTTTTTTTTTTTGAGGGTGGCCCTCCACTTAAATTTAAAGACTTATTCTGATTAAAAAAAAAAAATGTAAAGACTTGGTAAAACTTTGTAACATGCATTGTTGATTTTAATCTAAACTCCTTTTTTCTTTTTTTTTTTTTTTTCAGCCTGAAAATATTTTGTGCGTCAATCGAACTGGAAACCAAATCAAAATTATTGATTTTGGACTAGCAAGAAGGTAAAAAAAATTACTTGCCGTAATTATCAGGGATTTAAAATAAAACACGCACAGCTCTGTTATGTGAGAATGTTATACAGCCTACAGGGCAGAGGAATATAAGGAGTTAATATAAAAACAGATGTTGCTACTTATACTTTCTAACCCCTGATTTATATACTCAACTCATATTGTGCCAGGACCCAGGAGCCTTCCTGTTTAGGAGACACTGATTTGATATAATATATATAATTGTAAATGAAAGCAAGCTGCCAGATATCGATCTGTTACTGGACTAGTATGTGGCCTCAGGAACTTGGATATGGTGCGTACGTTTCAGTAGTTGATCAGGCAGCAAATTTCAGACCATTGCCCCTAAAACTAAAGAAAAAATGAATCTGAGGTTGAAACATCACATTGAGAATTACTCCAATATAGGATCCCATAAAAAGCTGTCACAGAGCCAATGCATTTGAGGGGCCAGAAAGCACCCCCTTCATCAGGGCTAAAAAGATACAAAAAAAACACAGTATATATAAAAATTATATAAATGAATACATCTAATGTATACCCTGGTGATTTTGGCCTGATAACATGCACACATGTTGACACAAAGGGGTTTGAATGGCTATTAAAAGTAACCATCCTCACCTGTGATCTGTTTGCTTGTAATTAGTGTGTATGTAGAAAAGGTCAATGAGTTTCTGGACTCCTGACAGACCCTTGCATCTTTCATCCAGTGCTGCACTGATGTTTCTGGATTCTGAGTCATGGGGAAAGCAAAAGGATGTGCGGGAAAAGGTAGTTGAACTGTATAAAACAGGAAAGGGATATAAAAAGATATCCAAGGAATTGAGAATGCCAATCTGCATTGTTCAAACTCTAATCAAGACGTGTAAAATGAGGGGTTCTGTTGAAACCAAACCACGGTCAGGTAGACCAACTAAAATTTCAGCAACAACTGCCAGGAAAATTGTTCGGGATGCAAAGAAAAAGCCACAAATAACTTCAGGTGAAATACAGGACTCTCTGAAAACATGTGGTTTGGCTGTTTTGAGTTGCACAATAAGGAGGCACTTGAAGAAAGATGGGCTGCATGGTCCAGTCGCCAGAAGAAAGTCATTACAATGCAAATACCACAAACTATCCTGCTTATAATATGCCAAACAGCACAGAGACAAGCCTCAAACCTTCTGACACAAAGTAATTTGGAGTGATGAGACCAAAATTGAGCTTTTTGGCCACAACCATAAACTCTACATTTGGAGAGGAGCCAACAAGGCCTATGATGAAAGGTACACCATTCCTACTGTGAAACACGGAGGTGGATCGCTGATGTTTTGGGGGATGTGTGAGCTACAAAGGCACAGGAAATTTGGTCAAAATGTTATCAAAAAATACTGGAGGAACATTTGCATTCATCAGCCAGGAAGCTGCACATGGGACGTACTTGGACATTCCAACATGACAATGATCCAAAACACAAGCCCAAGTCGACCTGTCATTGGCTACAGCAGAATAAAGTGAAGGTTCTGGAGTGGCCATCTCAGTCTCCTGACCTCAATATCATTGAGTCACTCTGGGGAGATCTCAAAACGTGCAGTTCATGCAAAACAGCCCAAGAATTTACAGGAACTGGAGGCTTTTTGACAAGAGGAATGGACAGTATTTTGTGTACAATAAAGTTACCTTAAAAAAAAAAAAAGGTTATAAATGCAGGTACATAGTCACATAGTTAGTCAGGTTGAAATAAGACACAAGTCCATCTAGTTAAAAAAAACATACAATCCCATATACATAATCCTATACCCACAGCTGATCCAGAGGAAGGCGAAAAAACCCCAGCAGAGCATGATTGAATTTGCTACAGCAGGGGAAAAAATTCCTTCCTGATCCCCCGAGAGACAATCAAATATTCCCTGGATCAACTTTACCTATAAATGTCAGTACCCAGTTATTTTATGTACACCTAGGAAATAATTCAGGCCTTTTTTTTTTAAAGCAATCTACTGAGCTGGCCAGAAAGAGCCCTTGAGAGAGTCTATTCCATATTTTCACAGCTCTTTCTGTGAAGAAACCTTTCCGTATTTAGAGATGAAATCTCGTTTCCTCTAGGTGTAAAGAGTGTCCCCTTGTCCTCTGTGATGACCTTAAAGTGAATAACTCAACACCAAGTTCACTATATGGACCCCTTATATATTTGTACATGTTGATCATATCCCCTCTTAATCTCCTCTTCTCAAGAGTGAATAAATTCAGTTCCTCTAATCTCTCCTCATAGCTGAGCTCTTCCATGCCTCTTATCAGTTTGGTTGCCCTTCTCGGCACTTTCTCCAGTTCCCTGATATCCTTTTTGAGAACTGGTGCCCAAAACTGAACTGCATATTCCAGATGAGGTCTTACTAATGATTTGTACAGGGGGGCAAAATGTTATCTGTCTCTCTGGAGTCCCCTTAAGAGAAAGATCACAGCATCACCAAACTCCAGTATCCAGGTCGCGTGATGCAATCATTAAGCTCCGCCCTGTTTGAGTTTTTACACATATATTATGATGAGATATTGCTAGTATGTTTATTACATGTAACACAATTTTGTTCTTGAACGTGGCATTTATGATTTACACAGTAAGAAATGATTTCATGAAAAATAGATTACATAAGTAAGTAGTGGATGTGTATGGATTATTTTTGGCGGATCAAGATATGGTTTATTGTCACTTTAATATCCCGCACTCTATTCACAGGTACAAGCCAAGAGAGAAGCTAAAAGTGAATTTTGGAACACCAGAGTTTTTGGCTCCTGAAGTGGTGAATTATGACTTTGTGTCATTCCCAACCGATATGTGGAGTGTGGGGGTCATTACCTACATGTTGTAAGTTACCCAATGGGTTGGCGGATCTGGGGCTTTTGCTGCGCTACTTTTGTTAATGAACTATCAGCTGCATAGGATTTGTTACATTGTTGTTTGTTGCAAGGTTTTTTTTTTTTATTTCATTATCAGTGTGATAGTAATATTTTACCCTGTTACATTTTTACCCTGAAAACAGTCAGCTTTAGGCCTCCTTCACACTTGCGTGCCGCCACCATGACACAGTTTTGGAGTGTATTGTTGCATATTTTTGAATGGGCCTCCCTCCGTTCCAATAATGTGCTAAAGAAGCTCATGCATTTAGGACATGAGGCAAGCGCAATTTGTGTTACACATTTTGTGCACATTATGTCACGGCAAAATGCATGACAGCTACCTGCATTAGGGGTGCCATTAAGAAATAATGGCGACACAAGCGCGTTGTACGATTTAAGTTTTTTTGCGCGTTTCAGTAATGCTCATTTCTGCCCACGTTTGGCCACGTGTGAACGGAGCCTTAGACCCCTTTCACAATTGTGCACTTTTTAGGCAATCTTGACTTGGTTTTCCCAGGACTTTCTCTCTTTATCCCTTAAAAAGAAGAATGTTGGGACAGCAAAGGGAAAGTAAGTATGTGCAGCTGGGGAGGGTGATAGTCAAACTAGAACTATAGGTAAAACTTTTTCTTTTTCTAATTTTGGATAGAGCAAGGGATGGGTATAACCCCCTGTCAGATTTTTATTTTTTTCACCATCTGTCCCATTCAGTGGCCCTGCTATGGGGGGTGCAGGGGATGCGGCCCGCACCCGGGTGACACCCGGCTCAGACTGGCACCGTGCTGCATTGAGAGGGGCGCCGCGGCTCCCTCCTTCCCTTCCGGGATCTCTTCTCCTCTTCTCCATGCGATGGGCAGGGAGAGTGGGGGAAGAGGGAGTGAGGTAGAGACAGACAGGGTGCCCGGGGTCCGACCGTCCACACACACCTCCACATGTGGCCGCAATCAGATCTCTGTCCCCGCCGGCTGCACTCACTGCCGCTTCCCCCTTGGCTCTGACGTGTACACAGGCCGGGAGGAAGAGCCAAGGATGAAAAGGGACACAGACACCATCCACGCTACAGCACCTGTCCTGAGGTATGCAACAGGAGTATTGCAGAGGAGGGGGACATAGTGTTTCGGGGGGGGGGGGGCACTGTCAGGTAACAATTATGCTGCCAGGAGTGATTTTAGGGGGGTTAGAGGATAGGTGCTAGGGGGTGCTCTTTCTTTTGGGTTAGAGAGGACTTGTACTAGAAGTAGGAGGGGGGCAGATTTGAAGTTTAACCCCCTCCCCCAGCACAATTCCTCTCCCCTCCGAAAGCACCCCCTAGCACATATCCTTTAACCCCCCCAAAATCAAAGATCCCATCCCAGCTCCATCCACCCCCCCAATCCAATCCCGGCTCCATCCACCCCGCGATCCCATCTCGGCTCCATCCAGCTCCACCCACCCCCCGATCCCACCCCCAATCCCAAAGCCGCTCATCCATCCCCCCTGATCCTGATCCCATCCCCACTCCATCCAACCCCCCGATCCTATCACCGCTCCTTCCATCCCCCCTGATTCTATCCCCGCTCCATCCATCCCCCCTGATTCTATCCCCGCTCCATCCATCCCCTCTGATCCTATCCCGGCTCCTTCCATCCCCAGATCCCATCCCAGCTCCATCCATCCCCCCGGTCCCATCCCAGTTCCATCCATTGTGGTAGGTTAAGGGGGGAGAGCTGCACCGACGCACTAGCCTGCTTAGTGCCGGGGGGTGGGGGGGTGACACCATGTATTACCGCACCAGGTGACACCGACCCTAGTGACGCCACTGGTCCCATTGTGGAGATTTCCCTTCACTTCCTGTACCATAGGCAAATAGGAAGTGAGAGGAAATTCCTGCAAATTAGGGGAATTTCTTTGGGACCCCCAGGTCACCAGAACTAGCGTCCTCATTGGAAGATTACCCCTCTATTACTTTTCTGGGGACAATCTAAAATGTGTGATTTTTGTATACTTTCACTTTCAGTGATAATGGTAAACAGGGTGGCATCATTTTGTCTTTGTTAGACTCAGCGGTCTATCTCCATTTCTGGGAGAAAGTGACGCAGAAACCATGAACTACATTGTCAATTGCAACTGGGATTTTGACTCGGATGCATTCGATCAGGTGTCCGAAGAGGCCAAAGACTTCATCTCAGGGCTTTTGCTCAAAGAAAAGAGGTAATGAAATATGAAAAGTTTCCTCAATGACATTATAAAGCAGGGACGTCCTACAGCAGATAACTCAGCTGGAGGAAGGAGATTCCATTACAGTTACATAGTAGGCGAGGTTGAAAAAAGACACAAGTCCATCAAGTCCAACCTATGTGTGATTATGTAGTTGGACTCATATACTGTATAATACCCTCCCGTATAGTGCAAATTGCAAATGATCAACTTCTCATCCAAATGGCTGTTTTACATGACCATCTCTGGTTGTCATAGGGTTGCTTTAGAGCAGCCATTCTCAACCATGGTTCCCTGGAACCTTTGGGTTCCTCCAGAGGTTGCTAGGGGCTCCATGAGCTGTAGCTCATTGCATATGATGGTTCCTGCATAATTCTGGCTCCAATGCCACTTTGCAAAGCCACTGGCATGACATGTTCTTTTAAGGCCCCCAGAGGCGTATTTAGAGGTAAATATATATTTTTATTATTTGTTTCCATCACAAGTAGCAATATAACAATGGGTTATACCCAATAGTACAGTTTTGAATGAACAATGATTATGATGCCCAAGTAAACAGATGATAACATCGTATAGTAACATAGTAGGGAAAGAAGGCATCATGTGATAAAATCATGAAACATATTCGTTGTATGATTAAAGAAAGAGGAGAGAGGAAAGTATGATCAAAAAAAGAGAGTGAAAGGAAGAGAGAAAGGTCTAAGGAAGGAAGAAAGAGTAGAAAAGAAGAAATCCCGTCTCTCACGTGGCCAGCCAATGAGGAGGTAAGGAAAAAAGATTAATAGTTAGGAATATATACTAATAGATTAGTTTTAGCATGGCTTTAAGTGTAGCAGAGGTGGAGAAGTCTAGCCACACACACCATAAGATTTTTAATTTCTTGAAGGTATCATTATCCAGCACAAGCATCTCCTCCATTCGCATAATATCGTTAACGGTGGAGACCCACAGCGACAGTGGAGGGGACTTGTCTGTTTTCCAATATAGAGGAATTAATTTAATTTCTACAATATTATTTTTTATTATTTGTTACAATTTTTTAGGAGCCCCATTGGGGGGCTTTGGTGAAATATCAGGGGTCTAAATAAATAACGCACTTGTGGTAAGCTATGACTGCGTGTAAAACAACGCGGGCCTGATGGAACGCATTGGTAAACCGTGGCGTCCTGTTGTGCTGCCTACGTGAATGACGAAGGCAGCACAACAGGACTCCACGAGGGGATCAGTTCCTCTATATGCCGCCACCTCTACTATCCAGGTGTACAGGGGTCCGCACGGGCACCCTTGAGCATGTGGCTCGGTCGCAATTGCGACCCTTGCACACAGCGCCATCTAGCTGATGTGCATTTGGCATTTAATGCACCCGGGAGGGAGGGAGGGGTGCAGCGTTCAGCTCCACTGCCTGCAGCTTGTCAAAGGCTATGGCAGGCGCAGCTGGACAGGGTTGAATGTTGTACTGAGTGTTACCTGCGCTTAGGGCCTTGTGCATTCAGGGACAAATGCACGGAACACAGAAGACCTGCATTCAGCTGCAGTCTGCCATAGACTTTGACAGACTGTAGGCAGCAGCTTGATGGTACCATGTGCAAGGGACCTTATGCCGCGTACACAAGGCCGGACTTCCCGACAGAAAAAGTCCAATGGGAGCTTTCGGTCGGACATTCCGACCGTGTGGTATGCCCATCAGACTTTTCTGTTGGCATTTCCGACGGACTCAGATATAGAACATGTTCTAAATCTCTCCGTCGGAAATGCCGACGGAGTTTAGACCGCTCGCAAGTCCTGCCGTGTGTACGCGGCATTAGTTGTCGGTGAGTGAGGCATTCTGTCCATCCCTATAGAGGTGTCAATTTTTCCCTGACAACCAATATATGGGGCCTTCTTCACAATGACCCTTGATGGATTACTTTAGTAGGGGTTCCCCGAGACTTAAACTTTATTTCAAGGGTTTACTTTTTAAAGTCACTGTCCAATCAGGACAAAGTGATGGTATCTGTAGATAGCCCACCTCTGCATGCTTTTATACTCTACCAATCTGCACTACCTCTACGTTTCTCTGGTGTTGGCGTCTAGACATGGGTCACATCATGGGCCCACCTCACACACCCTGGTGAAGGGCTGCTCAGGCTCGAGCACTATCACACATGATCTCCCATACCCAGAAGATTTGGCTTTCTGTAGATATGGGCAAAGTAACATTTGTCTCTTTAAAGGATAACAAAATAAATAGCGATATTCACAATTTTTGTGGTCATTTCTGAATGTTTAGGTAGCTGCTAAGTAGAAAAAAAATAGTATTGGTCCAGAATAATTTTCCCCCATATTTTGTCACAATTAGCCCCAGATTTACCTTGTACTGATACAAGCCATGAATTGGTGAGAAATAACCTGTATCCATTATAAGCGGGGCAAAACCAAATCAGTTTTCAAACGCCTCCTGCACGCCGTATAGAAAAATAATGGGCGGAATGCTGTCTTGTTCTGGGATGACGTCTCATATGATCTGTGCCGCCCATCAGTGCTGCATATTAGTGCCACCTCATCGGTGCCGTCTCATCAGTGCCCATCAGTGCTGCATATTAGTGCCTCCTCAGAAGTGCCCTTCAGTGCCTGTCTCATCAGTGCCCTTCAGTGACGTCTCATCAGTGCCCTTCAGTGACGTCTCATCAGTGCCCTTCAGTGCCGTCTCATCAGTGCCCTTCAGTGCCGTCTCATCAGTGCCCTTCAGTGCCGTCTCATCAGTGCCCTTCAGTGACGTCTCATCAGTGCCCTTCAGTGACGTCTCATCAGTGCCCTTCAGTGACGTCTCATCAGTGCCCTTCAGTGACGTCTCATCAGTGCCCTTCAGTGACGTCTCATCAGTGCCCTTCAGTGACATCTCAGTGCAGCCCCATCAGTGCACATCAGTGGAGGAGAAAACTGACAAATTTTTTAAAATTGTCCGTCAGAAATTTTGAATAAAAAAAAAAAAAACCTTTAGCAAAAAATAAAAACGCGAGCAGTGATTAAATACCACCAAAAGAAAGCTCTCTTTTTTGGTAAAAAAAATTAATTTGGGTACAGCGTAGTGTTGCATGACCATGCAATTGTCATTTAAAGTGTGACTGCGCTGATAGCTGAAAATTGGCCTGGACAGGAAGGGGGTAAAAGAGTGGTTAAATTGCACCCCCAATTTACTTTACAACAGTGCATTTTAGGATGGAAATTTTGACATTTGTATGCGGTGAGGCGAAAGAAATCTGACAAGGTTTTTATTGCTCCAAGCTACATAAACTGCTAGTGGCAGAATCTCATTTCACATATACTGTATACAACTATTATTTCAATTCCGTTAAAAACCAACCACACTTGAAATCTTAAATACACAAACCCCAAAGAGGGGAGGGGGGTCCCAACCCTGAAATGCATTGAATTATTTATTTTTATTAAACATCACTGTGAACTCTTTGACCACTGGTAATGGCGCTCTTAATGACTCTTGTATAGTCAAGGCTTTTAAATTGCTGTCTGTGTAACCGTTTGGGGGGGGTATATTTTCGCTATTTGTCTTGGTGACTGTGATCATTGGGACTAAAAGTGATAAGAAAATCTTCCACTTATTATGGTGGCAATTATTTAAAAAGGCATTTCCTCTCACTTCCTGTTCTGTCTACAGGAGAGTCAGTAACGGGAAGTCTCCCCAAAGGGACACGGATGTCCATAAAAATCTGACAGGGGTTTAGCCTTTCCCTTCTCTATCTAAAACTAGATAAAAAGGTCTTGGCTTTAGATATGCACTCAGGTGGAACTCTCCTTTACAGAGGGAGGAACATAGACATACAGTTGGGGAAAATAATTATTTGATCCCCTGCAGATTGCCCACTTACAAAGAAATGAAGGGTCTATAATTTTTATCATAGGTGTATTTTAAATGACAGAGACAGAACATCAACCAAAAATCCAGAAAAAAACAACACATAAAACAAATGTTATCAATTGAATTGCTGTTCAGTGAGTAAAATAAGCATTTGATCCCCAAGCAAAACATGACGTAGTACTTGGTGGAGAAACCCTTCTTGGCAGGCACAGAGGTAAGACGTTTCTTATAGTTGGTTACAGTGACAGATGATGGTTTTTTGTTTGGGGGGGCAAACAACCCCCTGGCCGACGGGGGGGGGGATCATCGGGCAGGGGGAGACAGGCTGCATGCAGCAGGATGGTGTTTTCCTCTGAGATCCGGCCTCCGCCGTGCATCTCCTCCCCTTCTCTTAGGCATCCAATAAGATCGCCTAAGCTTTCAGCCAATCGGGAACCGCGTAACATACCCGCGCTTCCTGATTGGTGGAGAGGCGATTCAGTGTTAGAAAAGCAAATATTAATTTGCTTTTCTAACACATCTGGGTGGACTGCGAGCGCAATGCTCTTTGCTCCAAGTCCATCTTTTTGAAGCCTATGGCTCTAATCGGGTGCTTCAAAAAAAAAAATCCTCCACCGCTGTAATTCAGGCGCCTGGCCTCCAAAAAGGGGCCGGACGCCTGAATAGGGGGTGACAGCGGTAGCCATGGATAGATTCATGCTCTATGTATGAATCTATCCATTATACATAGAGGGGGGTGGCTGCTGGCTGTAGTGAGGGGGCGGCACCCGTGCACCCTTAATGCACGGGCCGCCACTGGTTGGTGAACAGGTTTGCACACAGCTCAGGTTTGATTTTGGTTCACTCTTCTTTACAGATCTTCTCTAAATCTTTAAGGTTTCTTGGCTGTCGTTTGGCAACTCGAAATTTTAGCTCCCTCCATAAATTTTCTATAGGCTTAAGGTCTGGAGACTGGCTCCATGACCTTAATGTGCTTCTTCTTAAACCCCTCCTTTGTTGCCTTGGTGGTATGTTTTGGGCCATTGTAATGCTGGAAGACCCATCTTCAGTGTTCTGGCTGAGGGAAGAAGGTTCTCATTTTAGATTTTACAATACATGGCCCCGTCCATTGGCCCCTCAATGTGGCAAAGTCGGCCTGTACCTTTAGCAGAGAAACGGCCGCAAAGCATAATTTTTCCACTCCGTGCTTGTCTGTAGGGATGGTGTTCTTGGGGTCATAGTCAGCATTTTTCTTCCTCCAAACACGGTGAGTCGAGTTAATGCCAAAGAGCTCAATTTTGGTCTCATCTGACCACAGCACTTTCTCCCCAATCCTTCTCTGAATCATTTAAGTGTTCATTGGCAGACTTCAGCTGGGCATGTACATGTGCCTTCTTGAGGAGGGGGACCTTGTGGGAGCTGCAGGATTTCAATCCATGGCGGCGTATTGTGTTACCAATGGTTTGTTTGGTGACTGTGGTCCCAACTGCATTGAGATCATTCACAAGCTCCTCCTGTGTAGTTCTGGGCTGATCCCTCACTTTTCTCATGATCATCTTCACCGCATGAGGCGAAATATTGAATGGAGCTCCAAACCGAGGACAATTGATGGTTATTTTGTATTACTTGCATGTGCGAATAATCACCCCAACAGTTGTCTCCTTCTCACCAAGCTTCTTGCTGATGGTCTTGTAGCCCATTTCAGCTTTGTGCAGGTCTACAATCTTGTCCCTGACGTCCTTTGTACACATAACGAGTTGTCCTTAGGAGCACCTTCTTAAATTGAGAGGACAAATCTGTGTACCACATGAGCACATACTGTAGCCAGTCTGTGGGGGGGGATCAAATACTTATTTTACTCACTGAATTGCAACTCAATTTATAACATTCGTATTGCGTTTGTTCTGGATTTTGGTTGATATTATGTCTCTCTCATTTTAAATACACCTATGATAACAAATTATAGACCCTTCATTTCTTTGTAAGTGGGAAAACTTACAAAATCTGCAGGGGATCAAAAAAATTACTTTCCCCCACTGTAAAGGGCTTGAGTTGAACAGCACAAAATATATATATATATAAAAAAAGAAGCAAAAAGCAAATGTATGCAGCAAAATCATGTGACTGTTGACCTTGATTTATTTTTTATTGGTTGTTGTTGTTCTGTTTCCTACTTTTAGCTGTAGACTGAGCGCTGGACAATGTTTAAAGCATGAGTGGCTGGCGAATTTGCCCCTAAAGGCCAAGAAATACAAAGTTCGCTTGAAGTCTCAGGTCATGCTTCAGAAATACATGGCCCAAAAGAAATGGAAAGTAGGTTATCTATATCGCTAATTTATCTAATTGATCTTCCTGTCAAGTACAGGGACCTCATAGCTCATAAACGTGACCGAAAACTAGTCCCATGGATATAATGATCAGTTTGGGTAACAGTTACACATCTGTGGTCACACCATAGTCTCTGCAGCCAGCAAATGGCTTTGGATGATAGAGAAATGTATTGTTTAGCCTGAATTTTCATGGATAAATACTGTTATTTCCTCAAGGTACAGCTGGTGTGAAGAGTGTTTGCATAGGCATGAGGCTACTGGTTTGGCTGAAATGTTCATAGATGTTTATTGAAGATCTTGGATGGTCAAACTTCCAATGACTATTATATATATATGCACCATATGGCCAAACGTTTGTAGACATCTGACCATCACACCCACCTACTGTATATGGTCGACGGTATGTGGATACTAGAGGTGTGCACCATGGAAAATATAGTTTTGTTTCGGATTCATTCGTTAAGTTAATTTCTTTGTGTTATGTTAGAATGATTTATTTTCTGAATTAGTTTCATATATTTCAGATGATGGCTATATTTGTTCTATTCTAATCTATAAAAAATGTTATTCTATTCTTTTCTGTTTTATTGTATTCTATTCTTTTATTTTCTATTTTATTATTTTTTTATTGTATTCTATTCTTTCCTATTGTATTCTATTTTATTCTGTTTCTATTTTTTTTTTCTATTCTATAAAACAGCTTAAATAGGAAGCATCTTTTTTTCACTTTTATACCTTACTGTATTTATTGCAATATGTTTTAATTTCAAAAATGAATTAATTTTCGAACTTGAATACATTTTCAAATTCATATTCTAATAATTCGTTATGTTATTTTGTTTCAGTATAATGTATTTCAGATTTGTTGAGATTCGTTAGTATTGTCATTTAGAAATTTGGATACACTAGAATCTAAATGAAAATGTCGTCCAAATTTTGATTTCTAACGAAACTTCTATGTCTAGTGGATACCGCTTCAAATTATTAAGTTCAGGTGTTTGCAGTGAATGGTACTGGTACAGCATACAAAGACATTTTAGACAATAGTATTCCTCCAACTTCATGGTAACAGTTTGGGTTACGCCCCCCAGCATTACTGTACCTCTATGCACAATGGCAGCTCCATAAAGACAAATGTTTCATGAGTTTGGTGTGGAGGAACTCAAGTGGCCTGTGCAAACCTTGATCTCAACCCTACTGAACACCTTTGGGCTGAATTGGAACACCAGTTGTGAGCTAGGCCTTCGCTTCTTTTGGCTGAATGGGCATAAATTCCCACATGTACATTTGTGGAAAGCCTTCCCAGAAGAGTGGAATCTGCTGTAGATACAAATGGAAGGTGGGAATCCATATAAATACCCATGGTTTTGGTCTAGGAGCTCGTATGGATGTGAAGGTCAGGCGTCTACACACTTTTGGCCATAATGTAAATGAACACCTTCTAGGTTTTAGCTCCATACACGTCATTCCACTGCGACGTGCCAGAACCCTTATTGCCCAGAGGCGGCTCTAGGCTTTGTGAGGCCTTAGGCAAAACTTACACATGAGGCCCCACGGACTGGGATGCTCCGTGATGAGGCCGCTATTCCTCAGGCTGCGGGCAGTATCTGATTTGTCCGTCAGCTCCTAAGCCACAGAGTCCCAGTGGGGGTAGGCGGAGCCGCCGGCATCAACTTCAGTGATTGAGAACAGGCAAATTAGGCGGCCGCGAGGCCCCTGTGCGTGCGAGGCCTTAGGCAACCGCCTAATTTGCCTAATTAGAGAGCCGCCTCTGTTATTGCCCATTGGAGTCCTGGCACTTGACAGCTTAATGGCAGGAAGAAATCTTAGTACAGGAAGGATACAGGGCTTAATCTAGACTTGGACAGAATTTGAGGCCCCACTGGGATCAATTAAAAAGCTAACACAGGTACTTGCAAGAATAAGGGACCTGCATTTCAACACTGTTGCCTCTTTTAGGTCTGGTTAGTTTAAAATTTAAAATTATTGCGGGGGGGGGGGGGGGGGGGGGTGTTGTCACCCAAAATGTGATGGTGGATGAGTGGAACTAGAGTCAGGAACTTTATTAGGTAGATCATCTCAACATCGAATTTCTGAAGAAACATACTGTAAGACAACAGGTTACCCAGGCCACCAAACTCATAAATACTACCTTGGGGTGGACTGATCTAATAGATAAGTCAACTAATGTCTCTGTTGCATTTTGTTCATCAAGTCATACTACTCACAATATTAATGGTTCCCACCATCTTTCCCTACAGAAACATTTCTACGTGGTCACGGCTGCCAATCGTCTCAGGAAGTTTCAGCTGCTTTCCCCCAAACCCTCCTAGAGAACAAGACTATGACACTTGTGCGTGGATTGTACATAACAGCTGCCTGGCCGCCCTGTAACACTAAGGACTGCACTATGTACACAGGGGTCACGTGATGACCGATATCCACTGTCTGGGGGCACAGTGTGAATGTGGTGGTTGTGGAAATATTATACCCAATGTAGATAGAGATCTTCACCCTTGGCCTTCTGGATCCTCAGATTTGTACCACCATCCCTTCATACCTTGTATTGAATATCTCAACTGTGAGGAACATTTTACAGGTTTAGCTAAGTGATAATTGGATGAAATGTGTTGTTATATTTTACAAGGTGTATTTGTATCTTGAGCTGTGAAGATGGGAAGAAGGCATTGTGCATAATAGATTATGTTGAATTCTTCTATTAGGGTTACAGTTAACCTCTGCACTTCCCCACTCTGTTCAAAACTAAAAGAATAAAGTTTTTAATATAGTTGGGCTTTAAAGTGATATTAAAGGCTGTTTTTTCTTTTGAAATAACAAAGATGTCATACTCTCCTGCTCTGTGCAGCGGTTTTGCACAGAGCAGCCCCGATCCTCCTCTTTCCGGGCCCCTCCTACCAAATGCAAGTAGCTTGCAATGGGGGCTTTCGAGCTGCAGCTCTGCATGTCCATTCACACATGGACTTGTGGATGTCTTGGCCCCGCCCCCTCTCACCTTATTGGCTCACTGGCTGTGATTGACAGCAGCGGGAGCCAATCCCCCCTGCTGGTGTCTTAGCAAATGAGGAGGGAGGGTCCCCGGAGAGCAGAGATGGGGCTCAGGTAAAATATTACAGGGACTGCTGCACAGAGAAGGTTTTTTTACCTTCATGCATAAAATACACGAGGGTAAACAACCTTAAGCCTTTATAAACCGCTTCAAATAGAATTTGCCACTAGGGATTATTTTAGTCTGTTTCTTCTCATTATTAAATAGACTTATACCCTTCTATAAAGTGGACCTAGAATCGGATATACACTATTACCGAAAGTATTGGGATGCCTGCCTTTACACGCACATGAACTTTAATGGCATCCCAGTCTTAGTCCGTAGGGTTCAATATTGAGTTGGCCCACCCTTTGCAGCTATAACAGCTTCAACTCTTCTGGGAAGGCCGTCCACAAGGTTTAGGAGTGTGTCTATGGGAATGTTTGACCATCCTTCGACCATTCTTCGGGAGGTCCCAAAGTGCAGACCAATCCAGTTCCTCCACCCCAAACTCACTCATCCATGTCTTTATGGACCTTGCTTTGTGCACTGGTGCGCAGTCATGTTGGAATAAGAAGGGGCCATCCCCAAACTGTTCCCACAAAGTTGGGACCATGAAATTGTCCAAAATGTCTTGGTATGCTGACGCCTTAAAAGTTCCCTTCACTGGAACTAAGGGGCCACACCCAACCCTTGAAAAACAACCCCCACACGATAATCCCCCCTCCACCAAATGATCTGGACCAGAGCACAAAGCAAGGTCCATAAAGACATGGATGAGCAAGTTTGAGGTGGGGAAACCTGACTGGCCTACACAGAGTCCTGACCTCAACCCGACAGAACACCTTTGGGATGAATTAGAGCGGAGACTGCGAGCCAGGCCTTCTCCAAAATCATTGCCTAACCTCACAAATGCACAAAAGCAATGAGGCGAAATTTAAGCGCAAGATTTTGGTGGAATTTGCATTTATTGCGGTGCATGCTTAAAGCTGCAGTACAAAGGGTTTTAAAACGTGTACCTATGCTGGTTTAGTGTGTGTGTGTGGTTTTTTTTTTTCTTGTGGGGGGAGGTTAATGTTGTACAAGTGGGATATTTCTGTATTTCTATAAAGAAAAAGAAAATGCCTAATAAATGAGTTGATTTATTTTTGGGTTCGCTGGTTGGACAAGTTGGTGGAAAGGTAAATCAAAAGTATTGTGTTACTTGAATCACTTGTCATGCTTAACCCGTTTAGGGCTCTTAACCCCAACCCTTCACATGACCCCTAAATCCGTGGAGCAGCCGCCTCTAGGATCCCCCAAAGGCTTAATCATAAATAGTGTCCACAACTTTGTGGTCATGGTTATAGCCCACCTTCTCCCACCTGCCTATTGGCCACTACCATATGACTCCTATAGCAGCCACCTGCAGGATCTTCAACTCTGATGTGTGGAGGGACACCTGGGAGATAGCAGATGTAAGGAGGAACTCTGGTGGGGATGCCAGATTAAGGAGGAACTCTGGTGGGGATGCCAGATTAAGGAGGAACTCTAGTGGGCAACCTGATGTAAGGAGGACTTCTGGTGGGGAACCTGATGTAAGGAGGAACTCTGGTGAGAGAACCTGATGTTAGGAGGAACTCTGGTGAGAGAACCTGATGTAAGGAGGAACTCTGGGGGGGGGGAACCTGATGTAAGGGGGGCTCGGGTGGGGATACCAGATTTAAGGAGGAGCTCTGGTGGGGATACCAGATTTAAGGAGGAGCTCTGGTGGGGATAACAGATTTAAGGAGGAGCTCTGGTGGGGATACCAGATTTAAGGAGAAGCTCTGGTGAGGATACCAGATTTAAGGAGGAACTCTGGTGGGAAATCTGATTTAAGGGAGAACTCTGGTGGGGGAACTGATGTAAGGGGGGGCTCTGGTTGGGGAACCTGATGTAAGGGGGGGGCGAGGATGGGGATACCTGATGCAAGATTGTTTTATTTTCTTTTACTTGAAATATGGATGTGATTGGCCTACTTTTAGGTTATATTAAAGAGCAATTCTGACCTCAGCTGGAAGAAAAGTTTAGCAACCGGATCTCCTTGAATTTGAATTAATGACCTCTGCCCAAGGTGGACGTTTTTGCTATGCAGGAATGTGCACACAATTGTGTGCATTCCCATAATGCACAAAAGCACACAGCCCTTTTTGCAGGTGCAATATTGAGTTGGCCCACCCTTTGCAGCTATAACAGCTTCAACTTTTCTGGGAAGGCTGTCCACAAGGTTTAGGAGCATGTCTATGGGAATGTTTGACCATTCTTCCAGAAGCTAATGTCGTACTAATATTCAAAAAAGGGCAGACAAATCCCTGGAAACTACAGCCCAGTCAGCCTAACATCAATAGTAGGTAAATTGGAGGAGATGAGGGACTATATCCAAAAATTCACTGAAGAAAAAAAATAAAAAAATCAATAGTAGTAATCAGCATGGGTTTATGAAAGGTCGTTCCTAAAAGACCAATCTGCTAACATTCGTGGAAGTGAGCTGCCATCTGGACAGTGGAAGGCCTGTAGATTTAGTGTATTTGGATTTTGCAAAAGCATTTGATATAGTCTCCCATAAACGCTTTACTTACAAGCTGAGGTCTGCAGGCATGGACCATAAGGTTTGTTTTTGGGTTAAAAAAAAATGGTTACAGGGGCGTATTCAAAGGGTGGTGATAAATAACATGTACAACATACAGGGATATGGGAAACAATTATAGACACCTACACAGGCTGAACTGGATGGACTATCGTCTTTATTCAACCTTACCTACTATGTTCATACTCCATTTTACTTTTAGAACAGGTGCATTAACTATTTTTATAAACAAACCCCATAGTGATTGGAGAAGTGTTTTGCTGCATATGGAAAACTATTTTCTACCAAAAAAAAAAAAAAAAAAAACTCAAAATTTGGATGCAATATAGAATAACAAACAAAATAAAAAGTTACCAACCATTATGGATCATAAATTCCAAAACCGCACAGCTCACAAACGTTTGAAGGATGAGAGTGCTCTATTAAAACGAACGATTGACATGTCACGGCCATTAACCCGCTATGAATGTCACAGCTATTCAGCAATTTTAGACTTTTTTTTTTGTAATGAGTTTTTTAGAATATGATTTTCTCAAACGAATATAAAAGAAGGAATTGTGACTTTGTAGCAGATTTTAGCAATTGGATAATTTAATTTGTAAATTTAAGAGATTCTGTAAAACGTTAACTAGAACGGTTTGTGACGGGTAATTATACTGGTAATTACACCGACGAGGACCATGAGAAAGGTCTGTGACGTGAAGCGGGAAATAAGACGCTTAAAACAACTCATCACGTGCAACGCTTGCACGCATCCTGCGATGAGAACAGACGGACATTTTACAGGCAGCACTTTCCTTGTCACTGGGTGTCTTTTCTTGCTAAGCTGTGTTTAATGTGACATGACCATCCACCACTTAGCATCTATTGCAATGCAACTGCTTTCTTGCTTGTTGGTTCCAGGATATTTAAAAAAAAAAAAAAAAGTTAAGGAGCTTCGGTTTAGATTTAAGAGAAAAAGTCAGGAGCTAACAATAGTGTAGCTGCTGACTTTATTTTTTATAAGAGACACTTAGCCAGCCCAGAGATCCAGTGCTGTCTTCACCGAGGCCAATTCTTTGCCGGTCTTCGGATCCCTTGAGCCACCATGTTGACTGTAGGAAGCCAGCTGCACCTTCCTGTGGTTTCACAGCCAGTGCCCCAATGTGCAAGCTATAAGTATGGTCCTGCAACCTCCTAGTCCCAGAAAGTTACAGACAGGGAGGATGGCAGGCTGTGAACTTCCACACGAATTGCCAATGGTAGAGGAAAAACATAAGCGGAACTTTCCTTTTTTAGGTGAAAATTCGACAGAGCGGTTGTACAGAAGGAGAGAAAAGCAAAGCATGCCTGGCTGGGGGGGGGGGAAGAGATCAAGCCTTGCTCACAGAAGCCACTTTCTACCAAATTGCAGAACATGGTTCTTAATGTATCCAGGTACTGGGACAGCGTCTGTAGTGTGATGAACGGATTCCTGTTGAACAGTCCCAGCATGCTTATTTATTAGATCTCATTGACTTTAATTACTCCACTCTGATAGAGGGGAGGATGTGTCAAAGACATGTGCGTGGGGCCCATAGCGCTTGGGTGGCAGCAGTCTACCTTCAGCCACCCTGATACAGGTTTGCTACTGGTTATCACTGTGTCCTGAGCAAGTCACCTTGTGGTTTATAGGTACTCTGCACCACAGGGGGGCTCCCTGATTCAGCCAAGACACAGAGCAGGGTCACCAAACCCCCTTCCCGCTCTTCGAGGATTTGAGAAATAAGACACAAGTTGGTTCCTGCCATGCAGAAGAGCCTCCAAAATTGGTGTCAGAAAATCGCAATACTTCTGAGGGGCCCCTCCTTCTGCAAGACCAAGTAACAAAAGTGCCAGAGGCAATGAGAGGCACATATACTTTACACAGTGAAGGCTGATAAAATATTCCATCTTCCCTCCCTGCCAAATTATTAAGGTGGCGTTTAATTAATCAGCTTCCTTATTGCCATTGATGATACATTATCAGCCTAAATTTTGACTAATATTCAATAGTTATCCAGTTACCAGTTTTTATTTTTTTTTTATTTTTTTAGAAACTTCCCAAAATTGCTACTATGCTCTCAACAGTTAGAGAGATGCTATGGTTCAAACAGTTTTCTGCCAGAACCTAAGCTGAAGCTTAGGAATACAATTAAGTGCACCACCATAAAAGGCCCCAACAAAGCCAGCAAATAGGAACGGTCATCTTTGAGTACTCCCAGTGCATATATCATGATCAATCGCCTTTTTCCTGAATTTGCAATATTGGAGTGCCTTAAGCATCCTATCTAGCAGAACGTTAATCTTGGATTTTATGCTTAAAGACCTGCGGGTCCAACGTAGGTCACGTGACAAGGACTGGCAACAGCATAGCACAGAAAGGGTTTGCTCTATACCGCTACTGTGCTCCAAGGTGCCCTTGCTACCATTTAAGCTCATTTGATAAAAGAAAAACCAGGTTGGTCATTACTAGTCTCTGGGCAAGGGGAGGGGTATTATTAGTATAGTAGGTCTCTGTTTATAGAGTTAGGAGGGCTGCATTGTTCATCCCTTTTAAAAAAAGGTGTTAATCTGTAATCTGAGTTAGTTTATTGAATACAATCATGGTCTCACTCACATTGGGGTCAATCTCTGGTCAGGAGTGTGTCAGAGTGGTTGTGGTGGGGTTATTCAGTGTTTTGGATCTCAACTCATACCCAGAGGCTGCATGCATCCTGCGGCTTCCTAGGGGATGTGGTACAATAACCACTTTAAGACCAAGCCTATTTTTGACACTTGTTGCTTGCAAGTTGAAAATCAGCATGTTTGCTAGAAAATGATTTAAAACACATACTTTTAGCAAACTCTAGAGCATAACATGGCAGGCGTTGCAATATTTTAGGTCACACGGTATTTGCAGTGGTCTTTCAAATGCAATTTTTTTGGGAAAAAAAAAAGAAACAGTAAAAAGTTAGTCCAATTCTTTTGCATATTGTGAAAGACGATGTTATGCAGAGTAAATGGATATCCAACATGTCACGCTTTAAAAATTGCACGCACTCGTGGAATGGCGACAAACTACAACACTTAATCTCCATAGGCAACGTTTAAACTTTAACAGTAACCTGTTTAAAGTTAGAGGATGTCTTTTGCTAGAATTATTGCTCTGGCGATACCTCACATGTGTGATTTGAATACAGTTTACATTTGCAGGCGCAACCCATGTATGAGTTTTCTTTGGCGCACAAACTCACAGGCACTTCAACCAAATGACATACAGGTACGTGATTTTGCGTGAAGTGGTTAAACGCCCAAGAATTCCAGTTTCTAATGTCCAGATCTGCCTAGTAAAGGGGAACCTTGAAAAAACCTAAAATGCGTTGGCTTTTAAAACAGATGCTAGATGTGCTGCTTTGCATAGAATTATAGGTACCAGAATAATGGCCAAGTCCACCTTTCTGACCGTGTTTCAGGTTACATCCAAATTTACATTATTTTTTTTACAAAAATTAGAATATGCTTTATAAAAAAAAAAAAAAAAAAAAAAAAAAAAAAAGAAAAGGCCCCCAGGAGGATCAATATTTTAAAGGATAAGTTCACCTTTGGGAACATGTTGCACATCATACCCATTTTTAGGGCGCAACATGTTCCCAATGCTGCAGCAGCTGCCCGCTACCCCTCTCCCTGTGACAGCAGTATGAGAAATTCCCCATACTTTAAAAATCGGTGCAGCCGTGCGGGACTCCGCCCACATCATTCATATAGCTGTGGGAAAGAAAAACAAACAAACAAAAAAAAAAAACAAAACACATTTTGTTAAATGCACTTTTTTTGCAGGTATTTTTTTTTTCTAAAAGGGAACTTATCCTTTAACGCACATATATGCATTTCTCCTGCCTAGAGTTCAGCTAAAATTAGTCAATAAACGCAAGCTGTGCCACTCATTAAAATGAATTAAATAGGTTTATTTCTTATATACACACACATGTAAAAACGCAATGCAACATTAAACCATCAGCAACAAAATGATTACAAATTCTCATTACTAGCAACATCTGCTTTGACCTCCATAAGAGACCCTGTGCTGTGACCCTCCATAAGAGCAGGGTAATTCAACTCCTCCCCCCTTCCCTTTCCCCACACCATTTGCTTCCCTGCCCGGGTCAAATAGACACTAATCACTTCCCGGTAGAGAGCAACAACCCTTTCCCACAGGACACCACTAAAGTCTCAGGATTGGCCCAGCACGGTCACATGGTGGAGGGCCCATAGGCCCTGTGTAAGCTCAGACAAGTCAGTTTGGAGCTTACACAGTCCCCGTCTGGCCTTCAAATGAAGCAGGAGGAAAAAGGTTATACATTCATAAAAAAATTCCTGTAAACCAGGCGTCAATAGTAAAAACATGGAATGCAACATGCTTTAGGTTTGGGAAATGGATAAAATTTATAAGTTTAAATTTACCTTTCAGTTTCTTAAAAAGGCAAGTACAGCTTTACAAAAAAAAAAAAAAACCAAAAAAAAAAAAAAAAAAAAAAAAGAAAAGATCTCCAAATATCCCGGCCACCCCATTGTTCTTTCAATTACTGCAGATTGTCGGATAATGTCGATCTGCACATATGCAGTAGTGACGTCACGCCAGCTGATCTACTGATCAGCTGGTGTGACGTCAACGCTGAGCATGCGAAGATCGTCGGAGGCATTATCTGACGATCAGCAAAGCGTTGAGGAAGAATCCGATAGTCAGATTCTGCCTTGCTCTATCTGCAGTAATCAACAGAATACTGGCACCCCCTGCCTTATTTGGGGGTGGGAGGGTCATCACTATCGCGGTCTATGAACCTCGCAAGACACTCATTCCACACCATCTGGTTGGTCAAAGAGTGGAGAAAAACAGGGCCAGGCTATGATTGGCTTAATTCTGCAGCTGGCATGGCGGCCGCTCCTCCCTGCATCACATGCGCAGAGAGAGTGAGGCATTACCTGATGATCTGCAGTAAAAGCGACAGAACAGCGGCACACGGCTGTTGCAATTCTCTGTGTTGCCGGTGTAGTGGACCATACGCTGCAATACACTGCTTTGGAATGCATATATTGCTCGCAATGGCAAGCGCTCATTGGTCAGTGCAGCCACATGACTGTGCTGACCAATGAGAAGCATATCTGAGGCTTCTCCCAGTAAGGTGTCCCAGAAGACAGTAGCGCCCCTCACTGGTGAACTTGGTTGCAATGACAACTTTCACCTTGGGAGCATTATGATGGATACTCATTCTGGGGCTGTATGGAGATGTATGGAACAATACACTGGCAGCACAGTGCATCAAAGCTACTATGTACAGTGGAGTCCTGGGGTGGCCAGGACATTGAGTAAATTTCTTGAAAAAATAAAAAAAAATAAAAAAAAAAATTAAAAATGAACTTACAATTTAAAGGAAATGGCTTCAACATTAACTTGTATGAAGCAGGACTATTCAAATGCAAATCCCTGTCCCTGAAAGAGGCCTTAGTATGGGGGGGGGGGGGTGTGACCACTTCAAAAAAACGCTAGTTTTCTGGCCATCACGTGAGATCAGTGATTTCAGTACTGACTAAATCACCGAAACAGATCAGAAGTTTCAAGTTCACTCTGAAGTCCGATTTAAAATATGAAAGCCACCAGATCCGCATTACAGCCAGGGAACTAGCATTTTAAAAAGGTGGTGTTTAGCAAATGATAACCTTTGTATTTTTCTCAGTACGGGGTACCTTCTAAAACACACTCCCCTAGTTAAAAAAAGGGCAAGTTCAACTTTTTACAAAATAAAAAAACTAACAAACATCCCTGACAACCCCCCTTAGCTGCTGTGATCATAGCTCCCAACTGTCCCTGATTTGGAGCAATGTCCCTCTGTCCTCCTCATTTTGGTCTGATCTATATTTATCGTTATTTAATATGGGTCACATTCACATCTGTCTTTTCAACTGATGCGTTTTTTTGGAAAGGGAACCGGGACCCTTTTTTTTCCCCCCTTCTTACACGCAGCAGGTTGCATTTTTTGATTCCATAGACTTCAATGGAAATGCAGCAGAAACATTGAGAATTCATGAAAAAGCAGATGTATTTTTGGTGGTTTCTCGCATGAGTACAGACATCTCCCAAAAACGTGAAAGAAAAAAAAAACAAAAAAACTGCAAAATGCATCAATCGCAACCCGCATAGGTTTGAACCAGGCCTTAAAGTCGAACTGCAGGTGTGATCTTTTATTGCATTATTAGATGATTACATTGGTCCAGCTTTGCACAGTGCATAGCTCATACCCGAGGGGCCGCTGGGGAAGCGGATAATTATAGTAGCCTGTGTTAGAACAGTGATAGCTGCAACGTTCCTGTTCTGGGTGGCTGTCCCAAAGCACATTGACCATGGGGGGGGGGATGGGTTGCTTACGCTGAATGCCATTCACAGAAAAACTTTTGCAATGAATACAAGGCATTTTCTAACTGGACAAGGTGGAGATCGAGATATCACCCACCCTTTCTCCCCACCTCATCCAATCAGAATACACCTTGTATTAATTTAGAACAAAACAGGTTTTCTGTGAATGGTGGCATTGCCAAGCAAGCGACCCCCTGTGGTTAGTGTGCAGTGGGTCGGCTGCTTGGCACAGGTCCTGGAAGATTGCAGCTATCAGCACAGTACCTGGAATGTAGCGCCAATCATTCTAGTAGTGTCAACTACTACAGTAATAGCGTGTCTTGCACCCAAGGGGATGCCGACACTTACACTGCATCAAACTGAATCAATGCAAGCATGCAATTCAAATCATAGCTGGAGTTCAGCATAATTGTTAAACCCACTTATATGCACCTTGCGCTCCCCTTCTGCCGTCCTGTGTAAGGACGGTTTCAGACTTTCAAAATGATTAAAAAAAAAAAAAAAAAAAGTCAATAGCTCTGCAAATCCCTTCCTTTGGCACTAGGACCCCTCGCAGGATAAGGCCACTCGATTTGTTAAATTTGGGGCTTATTTAGAAACTCGCTGTTTAAAAGTGACCCAAAGCAACCAATCAGCAAATATTTTTTTAAAAAGTTAACCTGATCAAAAGAGAGACTGCTGATTGGCTGTTATGGGTTACAATGTCATTGCTCTTTGCTCAGTATTACTGAATGAACCAAAAAAAAATAATGTCTGGCGCTATTCTCCACTGGCGGCTTTTGCTGCATTTAAAAGAATTTTCCTTTTCCACTCCTCGTAAACTCGCTCTTTGTTTTCTGGCTCGGAGCGCGCTTGTTTGCGTGGAATCTCATTTTCATCTTCTTCCTCTGAATCTGTGCAGACAGAGAAAAAGCAAGCTATGAGAAATAAAGGAACGTTATCCGATGGAAGAAATACAACAGTCACATCGCACAGTGGAGGCATCTTGTGCTTCATATCCCGTTACCGCCACTGGGATTGTGTGTAAATCTTACAAGCTGGCTGTCGGCTGTGCTAAAATCGCTTTCACACAGCCCAGCCACGGTCCCTGGAATCCACACATCCACCAGCGGAGCCGGGACCGGCATGGTGGGTGCTGCTAGGTAGAGGGGGGAGGGACAGAAAGATCAATAAACATCCGTTAGCGGATCTCCGTCCTGTTAACCACTTGCCGACCATAAGACGTTCTCAGTTCACATACCGGCATCATCCCAGTATGAACATTTTCAGCCGGCGATTCTCTGTATTGCAGAAGCGATTAGAGTGGCTGAAAAGCCACACGATATTCACTTCTGCAGGTGGCGGAAGGGGTTCCCCTTCTTTCCCAGGCTCTGATGTCTGATCGTGGAGTCCAGGAGCCATGTGATCGGCGGTAACAACTACACAGCGAGAGAGGAGCTGACATTGTTCCGCTCTCTTTCTGTGACCCCGGAAAGTGCATGCGAAGTGTTGCCACATACGATTCCACCTGTTTACCTGGCCGTCAGCAGCTGATCAGACCAATCTGTGTCCGATTGGCTGCATTGGAGGCCAGAGGAGAGATTTGGGGTTAAACCCCTTCAATACCAGGAGTGTACTTTCACCCCCTTCCTGCCCAGGCCAATTTTCAGCGCTGCCACACTTGAAATGACAATTACACGATCAAGCAACACTGTACCCAAATTAAAATTTGTATCTTTTTTTATCCCCACCACACAAACAGAGCTCTCTTTTGGTGGCATTTAACCACTTCACACAAATCGCCGTAACCGCACGTCGGTACTTTGACGCTACATACAGTTATGGCAGCAGCTAGCTGCCATAACCCCGGTGTTTTCAGCAACGGCGGGCGGTTCTCTAAGATAAAAAGTGGGTGGATTCGATGGGAGATCACTTATCAGGGGCGGGACAGGATGGGGGGCCCACCCCACGCGCGCGTTCCGGACGTCTCCGCCGCTTACCAGAGCCGGCAGTAGCGGCGGAGACGATCGGGTCCCTTCACCTCCGAGTCTGGATGGTGAGTGAGGGAATGATGGCCCCCCACTCGGCTTCATAACATTAGATGGTGGAAGCGACGTCAAAACATCACTTCCGCCCGATGGTCTTAAAAGGGGAAATTTTCTCTTTGTACAAAAAAAAAAAAAAAAAAAGGAAGGTTTATTTAATTTAGGTGTAAATGTGAGACCTGAGGTCTTTGCGACCCCAGATCTCATATTAAGTAAAATTGTGGCGGCTGGTCAGCAAGTGGTTAAAATCAGGCTAAATTTACGGTCTTATTTTTTTATTCAAAAAAGCGCATTATTTCCAAATAATTGTGCTCGTAACACTGCTGCGCAAATACGGTGTGACAAAGTATTGCAACAACCGCCATTTTATTCTCTAGGGTGTCTGAAAAAAAAAAAAAAAAAAAAAAAAATGTTTGGGGGTTCTAAGTAATTTTCTAGAAAAAAAAAACAAAAAACTGGATTTTAAACAAGTCTCAAACTTGTTGATTTTTTTTCTAAGTAATTTTCTAGCAAAAAAATGTAGATTTTTTTTTTACACGTAGGAGAGAATTGTCAGAATTGGCCTGGTTGGCAAGTGGTTATTGACCCGAAAGGGACAAGTAAAAGGTCACTTTTGGGTCCCGGGTAATGCAGCGCAATCTGTGCTCCATTAGCTTCAGTGGATCATAGGGGGGAGACGGGTCTTTTAGAAAAATGCCTGAGAACACCCACTCCTCCACACTGTTATACAAATATCCAAAAGCCTTCATGGGTGGATAACTCCTAAGAGCCGACCCACTGCTTGCACCAGGGCTGGGGACTCTGGAGAGGAGTACTAAGGCGGGGGGGGGGGGTCTGATGTTTTCAAGAAGCCGTGTACAGCACCCTGCTGGCCCCTCCCACCCGCCATTGCACAGGGGAGCACAGAGTGATGACATCACTAGGTCCAAAAGTATGGAATGAAAATGGAAAGGATTTAAAAATATCATTAGCATATTGATGGAGGAAATAAAGTACCAAATTGCAGGCCAATCTATAAGCAGATTAAACGTCACCTTTAATCAGGAGCTCCGAGTGTCAGCTGTCTGGCTGAGCCGTGTAGAAAAGGGTTGTAAATCACAAAATTGGCAGTAAAAGAAAGAGACAAACCATTTGGCAGCCTCATAAAACATGCTTCAAATGCAATCAGTTTGTGCCAGCTTTGCTTTAATCACCAAAAATATTACCCAGATCCCCCCCACCCTTAGGTCAATCTTACCGTAGTTCTGTTCTATACATTCCAGGAGGGTCTTCTGCTTTTTCCGCGGCTGCTGCGTGATGGCGGCATTTTCCTCTGAAATTGAGAAAGACGTAGAGCATGTGATTAGGAGACATTTATTAGGTCAGAAACAAAAAGAAAAAGACAACCCATCACCTTAGAGGACAGACGGAAGGGAGACACTTTGATGTTTAAGCTTTCTGAATACAATGCTGCAGTATGTACAGATTACAGAGAAGTGCCAGGATGTAACTGAAACTTCACCCCTGTAATCGTTTAGCCATCTCAGTTTAATTTTTATTTTTTAATTTTTTTTTTATATTGAGATTTTGATAGGCAAACAAACATCAAATGAAGCAACATTTAAAAACCAACATATTTGATGATGGATTTAGCCCATGGTTCACACTTGTGCTGGCTGTGCAGCCCGCATCTGCCTGGGCACAGCAGTCTATTTGAGTGGGCTGCGTTACCTGCATATAAAAAAAAAAAAAAAAAAAAAAAAAAAAAGAAAAGAAAAAAAAATAAATAAAAAAATAATAATTTTGACCATGCGATTTCTCTGCAGTTCCCGCAAGTACACAATGCGTAGGGGGTGCCATTAAAGCGGTTGTATACTCCGCTTGGACATTTTTTACCTACAGGTAATCCCACAATTAGGCTTACCTGTAGGTAAAATGAATATCTCCTAAACCCACACGGTTTAGGAGCCATTCACCCTGCAAGCAGCCGCTGACGTCAGCAGCGCATGCGCAGTGAAGGTTCGGCATATCGTGCCGGAACAGAGGACTCCCGCGTGCATGCGTGGGGGTGATGTCATCGCGGCTCCGGCCACTCGCAGCGCCAGAGTCGGCGACCCCGGTAGAAAAACGGCGGGGGCAACAATTCGGCCCCCTCAGTGCTGACCGGGTCGGGCTGCGGGAGCTTCGTCCTAAAAAAGTAAGTATTTTCTTAAGGTGCAAGTATGCGAAGCATTATGCCTATGTCTTGCAGATTTATTTATTTTTCTTCAGCGGTTTACTACCACTTCAGGGATGAATGGCAGCCCCGAGCGTCTCTGCAGAACAGCACAATGTGGCATCGCAGCTGTTCCTGCAACCACTGCGAACAAGTGTAAACCTAGCCTTTTGGTTTTTTTTGGTTAGGGGGGTGGTTGTGTGATAAAACCTTGTGGTTGAGCCACTTCTACGGCCCTCCGTTACCTGTCATTTCGGAGGGAGCAGAAGAGGTTGTACTGGTGCCACGCCTGCAAAGCTGTGCTTCATTGCCAGAATTATACCCCCTGACATTTAGACTCATTTATACAAGCTTTGATCTCCGAAAAGCGAACCAAACGTGGATCATTTAACAGGCGGTGGATGCGTTTCGCCTACTCACCACCGGCTTTAATCCCTGATCACCACACAGCCGCGTGCATTGCATAGCGTCCAGCAAAAATGACAGGGGGTAGTATTCCTACAAAAGCACCGTGGCATGTGTACACCCCTGGTCACTGCATCTACTGGAGGTATTGGTTGGGGGTTTTAAAAGGGGGGGGGGGGGGGTTCAACGCAACCCATTTAAGTTTTTGGGGCCACTCTGCAAGCTCCCCATGGTTGCAGCATGCTAGTGCAGGGATCAAGGGGTTTCAGCAGGCAGTGAGGAACCACAATGCTTCCTCTCCACCTGACAAATGCTCTCTGCACAACAATCTGAATGCAAACCAAAGCCAATGTGAACCAGCCCTATTACAGTAGTTAAGCCTGCTGGAAATAACATTGGTGCCATCAGGTCTGGAAAAATGTAAATAGGATTTTTTTTTGTCATACTTACCTGTAGAAAACCCTCTTTGAATACATCCCAGGACACAGAGCTAGGCTATTTATTACTAACTGGGTTATACGCCATCTCTAGGTGAATGGACCTAGACAGGAAGTCCACCCCTATATAACCCCTCTTCAGTTTTGTAACAAGCACCGAATCCTCAAAGAGGGGAGGGACCTCTGTGTCCCGTGATGTATTCAAAGAAAAGGATTTTTACAGGCAAGTATGATAGGGGGAATAAAAAAAAAAAAAAAAAAAAAAAGGCATATAAACCAGGGCTTACTGGCTCGACGGAACTACCAGAGCATCTGCTCCAATTGCCAGGGGATCCCTTGTTCGGGACACAAACTGATGTAGCTTGTTGTTGAACCTGGATGCCAATAGATCAACATCTGGCCACCCCCAACGCTGGCAAATTTCCCAGAACAGCTTCGGATGTAGGGACCATTTCCCCGGGCAGATCTGCTGGCAGCGGAGATAATTCGCCCTCCAGTTCTAACCCTGGGATATGGACCGCCAATAGAACTGGCACATGCTCAGGCCAATATGCTGTTCCCCTCTTCCTGAGCTGAACGACTCCTGGTACCGCCCTGGTGGTTTAATCATTATCTGACTGAACCACCACTGTTCAGGACCGTAGGGCCAGACGTTCTGCTCGCAACTCCAGGATGTTGATGGTCAGGCTCTGCCCTTGACCATCTCCCCTGAGCTGTGAGCCCCTCTAGGGTTGCTCCCCAGCCCGAGAGACTGGCGTCTGTACTCTCCAAGACACCGGGAGGTAGGATATTCACTTTTGCAGGTTCTGATCCTGCAAAAGCGCGCCCAAGAAAAATCAGAACATAGGGTAACCCAGGGCTTGCCCTCTCCTGTTCCAAGACAAGATGAGGTCTTGTTGTATAGGCCTGGAATGGAACTGGCCATAAGGCACTGCCTCGAAGGAGAACAGTCTGCTGTCCGATGCACCTGATCCTTCAGGGCACAGATCTTTACGGGTGGCAAAAATACCCTTGCCTGGCCTGCATCTAGGATCAGACCTAAATACTTCAGAGACTTTGAGCTGGTCTCAAGGCTGACTTTTCGGTATTTATGACCCAGCCCAAGCTTTTTAAATACCACACTGTGCAGGCTATGCTCTGTTCTAGAGCCTGTAGTGAGTGATCTCTGAGCAGGACGTCAAGGTATCCGAGCTCTAAGATTCCCTGGGCCCTTAAAAAGACCCAGTACTGGTGCTAGGACCTTTGTAAAAACCCGGGGTGCTGTGGCCCAAAGGGCAGAGCCACAAACTGAAAATGACATTCCTCTACTGCAAATCGCAGGAACCTTCGATGAGGCTGAAAGATCGGTACATGTAAATACGCGAGCGGACCGACTCCACCCGAAAGGACTGGATTAACAGAGGCTGGTTCAGGGATCTTAAATCCAAAAAGAGCCTTGTGTTCCTGTTTGGTTTTTGAAGCGTGAACAGGTTTGAATAAAACCCTTTCAGCTACAGGAACCTGTATAATAACTCCCTGATGCACTAAATGATCTAGTGCTTGAAACATTAAGTTTCTCTTAGGTGGACCCGAGGGAACGCTAGATCTTAGAAACTTCTGAAGGGGAAAGCCCGTAATTCCAGCTTGTAACCGCAGGATACTTTCGAGGTGACCCACTTGTCCTGAACCACTGTTCTCCAAATGTCCGCAAAGTGCGCCGATACTGGGGGCGTCCCCTCAAAACGCGGGGGCTTGGTGCCAGGTTTAGAAGAGTTATGGACCCAGGGTTTCTCCTGGTCTTGCGGCTTACCCTGGTTCTAGCGCCCTGTTGGCGGTGGAACTGCCTTGGTGCTGAGACACCTGAGGTTCTTCTCTTCAGAGGAAGTAGAGAACTCTGCCCTCCAGAAATCGTTTGGATATAATTCTGTCCAAATCACCAAACAAGCGTTCCCCATGAAAGGGCAATCCTGCCAATAACTTCTTACAAGGAAGCTTGGCTGACCAGTTCTTAAGCCACAAAAGTCTGCGCATGTGTACAGACAGAAGAACCAAATGAGAAACCTGCTGTATTAAATCCCTAAAGGCATCAACAGCAAAACACAGCACTCAAGGTATATTCTGCATTGCTTTCAGCAGGATCATCCTCTTGGTTAGGCCTGTCAGGCCTTCTGACCTGATCCTTTAAAGTGGATGTAAACCCAATGTCATCCATTCTAAACTACTGCCATAGGGGTTATCTATAAGGATATAGATGCCTCCTGCATGTATCTTTACCTGTGAAATGTCTCCCCTCTGTCTGTTATGAGACCCGAAAAACTGCAGATTCTGTGGGCGGGTCTGTTGTCTGGAGCTCGGTGGGTGGAGTCGTGATGTCAGTAGACTCCCCGCCCACCTCTACACTCCCCTTGTCAATATGCATTTTCTCCTGTGTATTTCTTACACTGAACTTCTGCTATGATCTTTAACATCC
>JBBDGP010004371.1:0-45050 GCA_037952835.1 Lithobates septentrionalis | reverse complement strand
GACTGGGACCTATTCTGGGGACTGGGACCTATTCTGGGGACTGAGACCCATACTGGGGACATGTACCTATTCTGGGGACTGGGACTTATTCTGGGGACTGGGACCTATTCTGGGGACATGGAGCTATTCTGGGGACATGGAGCTATTCTGGGGACTGGGACTTATTCTGGGGACTGGGACCTATTCTGGGGACTGGGACCTATTCTGGGGACTGGGACCTATTCTGGGGACATGTACCTATTCTGGGGACTGGGACCTATTCTGGGGACTGGGACCTATTCTGGGGACTGAGACCTATTCTGGGGACTGGGACCTATTCTGGGGACTGAGACCCATTCTGGGGACATGGAGCTATTCTGGGGACATGGAGCTATTCTGGGGACATGGAGCTATTCTGGGGACTGGGACTTATTCTGGGGACTGAGACCTATTCTGGGGACTGGGACCTATTCTGGGGACTGGGACCTATTCTGGGGACTGAGACCCATTCTGGGGACATGTACCTATTCTGGGGACTGGGACTTATTCTGGGGACTGAGACCTATTCTGGGGACTGGGACCTATTCTGGGGACTGGGACCTATTCTGGGGACTGAGACCCATTCTGGGGACATGTACCTATTCTGGGGACTGGGACTTATTCTGGGGACTGGGACCTATTCTGGGGACTGGGACCTATTCTGGGGACATGGAGCTATTCTGGGGAAATAGAGCTATTCTAGGGACATGGACCTATTCTGGGGACTGGGACCTATTCTGAGGACATGGAGCTATTCTGGGGACTGGGACCTATTCTGAGGACATGGAGCTATTCTGGGGAAATAGAGCTATTCTGGGGACTGGGACCCACTGCAAGGGTAAAGGGTTTATTTTCTCAGAGTTTACATGGATATAAAGATCATTGTCTGGTCGGTCCAGAATCGGCCTGATCGGGAGATATTTGTAGAGGAGAGGAGAAGTTCCTCTTCAATGGGAAACTGGAGAGGGGTGCCCCGAGGGGATAGTATGGGCAAGAAAATTAGAAGGTTAGTGATAGGCATGGGCATCCGCAGAACTTTTTTCAGGGGGGGGGCATCATTTTAGGGTCATCCATGCGCCGCCCCTTTTCGACAATGTCATTATCACATTGTCATGGTCAGAGACAGCAGGCGTAGTACAGTCCCTAGGATAAGTAATGGATAATGGCCGACAAGCCCTCCTACCAGACCCAGCGAAACTACAGCAGTGATCTCTCCGGCTGGACGATCGCTCACTCTGGGTTCCCCGGGGGCGATTTTGGTCAGTAGTGTAGCATGTCTGTACCCTGGCAGTGGCTCAGTCTTTCTCTCTCTGGTGGCGCTGGGTAGCGTGGCTCTCTCTCTCTGGCACTGGGTAGTGTGGCTCTCTCTCTGGCGCTGGGTAGCGTGGCTCTCCCTGGTGACGCTGTGTAGTGTGTCTCTCTCTCTGGTGCTGGGTAGCGTGGCTCTCTCCCTGGTGACGCTGGGTAGCGTGGCTCTCTCTCTCTCTCTGGCGCTGAGCAGTGTGGTTCTCTCTCTGGTGGCGCTGGGTAGTGTGGCTCTCTCTCTCTCTGGCAGTGCTGGGTAGCGTGGCTTTCTCGCTGGTGGAGCTGGGTAGCATGGCTCTCTCTTGTGGCGCTGGGTAGCCTGGCTCTCTGGTGGCGCTGGGTAGCCTGGCTCTCTCTCTGGTGGCGCTGGGTAGCCTGGCTCTCTCTGGTGGCGCTGGGTAGCCTGGCTCTCTCTCTGGTGGCGCTGGGTAGCATGGCTCTCTCATGTGGCGCTGGGTAGCCTGGCTCTCTCTCTGGTGGCGCTGGGTAGCATGGCTCTCTCTTGTGGCGCTGGGTAGCCTGGCTCTCTCTCTGGTGGCGCTGGGTAGCCTGGCTCTTTCTCTGGTGGCGCTGGGTAGCATGGCTCTCTCTTGTGGCGCTGGGTAGCCTGGCTCTCTCTCTGGTGGCGCTGGGTAGCCTGGCTCTCTCTCTGGTGGCGCTGGGTAGCCTGGCTCTCTCTCTGGTGGCGCTGGGTAGCCTGGCTCTCTCTCTGGTGGCCCTGGGTAGCCTGGCTCTCTCTGGTGGTGCTGGGTAGCCTGGCTCTCTCTCTGGTGGCGCTGGGTAGCCTGGCTCTCTCTCTGGTGGCGCTGGGTAGCCTGGCTCTCTCTCTGGTGGCGCTGGGTAGCCTGGCTCTCTCTCTGGTGACACTGGGTAGCCTGGCTCTCTCTCTGGTGACACTGGGTAGCCTGTCTCTCTCTCTGGTGGCGCTGGGTAGCCTGGCTCTCTCTCTGGTGACACTGGGTAGCCTGGCTCTCTCTGGTGGCGCTGGGTTGCCTGGCTCTCTCTCTGGTGGCCCTGGGTAGCGTGGCTCTTTCTGGTGGCGCTGGACAGCGTGGCTCTCTCGCTGGTGGCGCTGGGTAGCATGGCTCTCTCTTGTGGCGCTGGGTAGCCTGGCTCTCTGGTGGCGCTGGGTAGCCTGGCTCTTTCTGGTGGCGCTGGACAGCGTGGCTCTCTCGCTGGTGGAGCTGGGTAGCATGGCTCTCTCTTGTGGCGCTGGGTAGCCTGGCTCTCTGGTGGCGCTGGGTAGCCTGGCTCTCTCTCTGGTGGCGCTGGGTAGCCTGGCTCTCTCTGGTGGCGCTGGGTAGCCTGGCTCTCTCTCTGGTGGCGCTGGGTAGCATGGCTCTCTCATGTGGCGCTGGGTAGCCTGGCTCTCTCTCTGGTGGCGCTGGGTAGCATGGCTCTCTCTTGTGGCGCTGGGTAGCCTGGCTCTCTCTCTGGTGGCGCTGGGTAGCCTGGCTCTTTCTCTGGTGGCGCTGGTTAGCATGGCTCTCTCTTGTGGCGCTGGGTAGCCTGGCTCTCTCTCTGGTGGCGCTGGGTAGCCTGGCTCTCTCTCTGGTGGCGCTGGGAAGCCTGGCTCTCTCTCTGGTGGCGCTGGGTAGCCTGGCTCTCTCTCTGGTGGCCCTGGGTAGCCTGGCTCTCTCTGGTGGTGCTGGGTAGCATGGCTCTTTCTTGTGGCGCTGGGTAGCCTGGCTCTCTCTCTGGTGGCGCTGGGTAGCCTGGCTCTCTCTCTGGTGGCGCTGGGTAGCCTGGCTCTCTCTCTGGTGACACTGGGTAGCCTGGCTCTCTCTCTGGTGACACTGGGTAGCCTGTCTCTCTCTCTGGTGGCGCTGGGTAGCCTGGCTCTCTCTCTGGTGACACTGGGTAGCCTGGCTCTCTCTGGTGGCGCTGGGTAGCGTGGCTCTCTCTCTGGTGGCGCTGGGTAGCGTGGCTCTCTGGTGGCGCTGGGCAGCGTTGCTCTCTCTCTGGTGACACTGGGTAGCGTGGCTCTCTCTCTGGTAGCGCTGGGTAGCGTGGCTCTCTCTGGTGGCGCTGGGCAACGTGGCTTTCTCTGGTGGCGCTGGGCAGCGTGGCGCTCTCTCTGGCTTCCGCCCAGCACACGCCTCTTTCTTTGTCCTGTAGCACTCACTCCCTCAGCTTCTTTCCAGGCTGAAGTCTCTCAATCCCTCTCTTGATCGAGCTGTAGCCTCTTTCCTGTGGAAAATGGGGCCGCCAATCTTCGGGACTACATGTCCCATGATGCTCCCCTCTCCTAGTCTCCTTTGATTGGCCCTCAGTTATGGCCAATGGGGAAGGAACGGAGCGGGCAGGAAGTTGGGCGGGGAACCTGGTGAGGGCCGCCGTCTCTTCTCCCTGAAAGGAGAAAGGGGGGGGGGCGAGCGGGGGAAACCTCTGATAGCCCGCCTTTCTCCTGACACGGCACCCCGCCGAGTTCTCGGGGGGACTGAGCAGGGAAAGGAGCCTGCAGTCACACTACACTGATGGGGGGGGGCCTTGACAGCACCTTGATGGTGTCACCCCGCTGGCTGCCCGCACCCCCATAGTGATGCCACTGTGCTGAATGTGCCAATCCGATCCCTGATTCCAGGGGGGGGGGCACTTCACCCCCCCTTGCCCCTACCTGCAGACGCCCATGGTGATAGGCTGGGGGACAGGACTTAAATATAATTGATTGATAGACATTCGCCTTCATTCAACCTGGAAGACTGAGGACATCTTGTGGCAGAAAGTGAGTGCTGCGGAAGAAAGCTCTGGATTGAAGGTGGGTATTGCGGCAAACTTTTTTTTCTTTTTTTATTACATTTTTTTTTTAACCAGAATTCTGCTTTATTTTCTAAGATTTTTAACACCCCCCTGAAGTGGCAATCCCTGACATGTGAAATTACAGCCGATTATCAGGCAAATGATGCAAGGGGTAATTCCATTAGAGTAATCTCCTGGGAGAAGTACAAAATAGAGAAAAGTCACCCAAACAATCTCATAAATGATCTATTAAGCTCCTGATCTCATTCACTTCCAGGACAGTGATTGGTGGAGAGATCTCGCTGTTTTCTGGCATTGTGTAGCTCTGCATAGAGATGGAGATTGTAAGAGATCATATTTTTAATAAAAAAAAGGTTTTAGGACATTTTCGCTTTGCAATCAGAACAACCGTCTGCAATAGATAATTGGGTTTCCAATAACACAACGAATGCGCAGCCATGATCGAAATACGGCTACCCTCCTTCCCCGGTGCCTCTCTGTTCAGCAGGAATGGTCCCCTGAAGATCTCTATAAGAACTCTAGAAGGTAAAGGCCTTACACTTGGGCCTGCATTTTATGAATGGGCTGCAAAATGCAGGCCATGGTTTGGAAAGAGAAGACTTTAAGGTGACCAGGGGGGACTTTTTTTTTTTTTTCGGGTCCTCTCAGTGTGCCACTGAGATCCTGAGCTAGCCCTCCACAGCCCCACACTCCACTGAGCGCTGGAGGGGCAGAGCAGAGAGCGTTAACTGAGAGTCACCTCTCTGTGCTCAGAGCGGACCCGAGAACTGAGCGGTCATGTGACCGGCTTGGAGCTTGAGGGGGGGGGCAGCTGCTGCCCTGGGCCGACGCTGCAGTCATATAGGTGAGTATAGATGTGTCTTTTTTTTTTTTACTTCCAAAATTCTCCTTTAATTACACCATAAGGTACTGAAGTTCCCACACTATGGCCTACACTTTATGAATGGGCCGCAAAATGGCTCCAAAACCAATCAGGAGTGCAAGTCCCCAGAGAGGCAAGGCTCTCGTGCAGAGTGCTGGATCGAGAGGGGGCTCAGGTAAGTATTGGGGGGGGGGGCTGGGGGTGCTGCTGCTCACAGAAGGTTTTTTTTTTTTTTTTTGCAAAAATTTAAAAGTATATATATATATATATATATATATATATATATATATACACACACACACTATATTGTCAAAAGTATTGTGACGCCTGCCTTTACACACGCATGAACTTTTATGGCATTCCAGTCTTAGTCCCTAGGGTTCAATATTGGGTTGGCTCCGCCCTTTGCAGCTATAACAGCTTCAGCTCTTCTGGGAAGGCCATCCACAAGGTTTAGGAGGGTGTCTATGGGAATGTTTGACCATTCTTCCAGAAGGGCTTTTGTGAGGTCAGGCACTGATGTTGGACGAGAAGACCTGGCTCACAGTCTCCGCTGTAATCCATCCCAAAGATGTTCTATCAGGTTGAGATGCAAACCAGTCAGGTTCCTCCACCCCAAACTCGCTCCTCCAGTTCTTTATGGACCTTGCTTTGTGCACTGGTGGGCAGTCATGTTGGAACAGGAAGGGGCCGTCCCCAAACTGTTCCCACAAAGTTGGGAGCATGAAAATGTCCAAAATGTCTTGGTATGCTGACGCCTTAAGAGTTCCCTTCACTGGAACTAAAAGAGAGAAGGTTTGGTTGGCGGGATCACATCAGTCTCCTTCACTGGAACTAAGGGGTCAAGTCCAACCCCTGAAAAACAACCCCACACCGTAATCTCCCCCTCCACCAAATGATTTGGACCAGTCCACAAAGCAAGGTCCATAAAGACATGGATGAGCGAGTTTGGGGTGGAGGAACTTGACTGACCTGCAGTGAGCAAGTGGATATTGTTTTGCAGAATGAAATTACGATTTGTTAGATGCAAAATATGATATAAATCTGATGTACTGTTTATTTTTCTACAATTGAGGAAGGTACTCTACCAACATGTGAAATTTGAACGGCCTATATAAGTTAATAAAAAAGTTCTACCCGCTTTACGTTTTCTTTCGGTAAGGCCCTTGTAATTTTTTTTAATAGGCTTTTACTTTCCTACAAAAATAATATTGTTGTCTTCTCATTTTCCAGATGAGGAAGTGACCGTGGGAAAGTTTTACGCCACCTTCCTTATTCAGGATTACTTCCGTAAATTCCGCCGGAGGAAGGAGAAGGGTCTTCTAGGAACGGAGAACCTACCTAGCAATTCCACCACACTACAGGTCCATAGCTTGTCTCCCTACTGCTTAACCTGAACGTTAGCCTAGCCCTAACCTACCCTAAAGGCCTATCCTTGTGTCATGACCTGACATTGACTATCTGTATCTTACCTATTGCCCTTGTTCATCTGTACCCAAGGCCGGACTGAGGAGTCTGCAGGACCTGGGATCCGAGATCCGCAGAGCCCTATCATGTGAGCTTGAGGAGGATGATGTCTCTGAATTCCGGGGGATGGCACGCCAGGTGAGTAATATGTTGGACAGTGGGGTAAACACCAAATCTACTGACCCTGAAGGTCAGTTCCAAATCACTTAATTTTGTATTTTAGGCTGCAGAGGAAACAACCCTGTGTGAGAGTGCACCGGACCTAACCAAAGGACGCCTCTCTTCGTCCGTGTTGTCGCTTACTAATTCCATCGGAGGACGTGATGAGCTGCCTCCAGCTCCTCGTAGATCATCTTTGGTTAACCGATCCGGTGGTGGCTCAAAAGACAGCCTCCTGACACCTCCACCACCGGCCACTGCCACCAGTGGGAAGAAAAGGCAGCTCAACACACGCAGGTAACCGGGTTTTTTTTCTTTCATTTATTATACAAGGCATTGTTTTATAGCATGGATAGGCAACCTTTTTCCCAAGAGTCAGCCCACTGCTTGCATCAGGAGTGAGGGCTCTTGAGAGGAGTACTGAGGCAGAGGGCTGAGATGTTTTTAGGAAGCCATGTACAGCCAGGGCTGCTGTTATAAATCATGGGGCTCCTTACAGCCTGACAGGAAACCCCCCAACTCCGCCTCCACCCCCTGAGGTGCGGCGGAACAGCCTATGCCCCCCAAAAATGGGGGAAAAAAGTCCCTCCTCTGCTCCCGCCTTCGGGCCCCTCTGTTGATGTGATGAGGCCCAGGGAAATGGGCCTCATCACATAGTCCAAATGACTCCAGTGACAGTGATCCAAAGCGATAGATGCTAAACCGAAAGCCACCACCGATAGGGAGGACACGCACTGACCCGTACCCCATGTGTTGGGCTACCAAACCAGATAGAGCAGCCAAACCAGCGTTATTTAAATATGGCTTTGAGTCTCCTCCAGGTCCACAACCATTGAGATCGTCAGGTATGATCTCCTTCCCAAGGATTAATCAATTCTCACATAAATATAAACATAGACACTTCATTGCGCAGTAGGTCAAGTTTAAAGTACTTTAATATAAAAGCGTCAAGGTACTCACAGACATCAGTTATAAAAACACATTTGTGTCCACTGACAGCGAGGAGGATGAATTAAAAACGACCGTTTCCAACCAGCACAATGTCCGACCATCAGGACGTAGCGACATCACGTAGCTCAGCACCTTCCTACGCGTTTCGTCATCATAGACGTCATCGGGGGAGCGTGGCCACGTCTACGTTAGTCACCCATTTATAATCAGAAGGTCGGAAACCGGAACGAGGCTTGTGCGCTCCGCATAGATAAATGAGACCAAAGTGATTCAGCCTGCGTTTCCAAAAAGGCCGGATGAGACATGTGAGCTCCAGAAATGACGCCAAAGCCGCTAAGCCTGATTCCAAAGAGCCGGAAGAGACATGTACGCTCCGGAAATGACACCAAAGCCACCAAGCCTGTGTTCCAAAGAGCCGGAAGAGACATGTGCGCTCCGGAAATAACACCAAAGCCGCCAAGCCTGCAATCCAAAGAGCCGGAAGAGACATGTGCGCTCCAGGAAATAACACCCAAGCCTGCAATCCAAAGAGCCGGAAGAGACATGTGCGCTCCAGGAAATAACACCCAAGCCTGCGCTCCAAAGAGCCGGAAGAGACATGTGCGCTCCAGGAAATAACACCCAAGCCTGCAATCCAAAGAGCCGGAAGAGACATATGCGCTCCAGGAAATAACACCTAAGCCTGCAATCCAAAGAGCCGGAAGAGACATGTGCGCTCCAGGAAATAACACCCAAGCCTGCGCTCCAAAGAGCCGGAAGAGACATGTGCGCTCCAGGAAATAACACCCAAGCCTGCGCTCCAAAGAGCCGGAAGAGACATGTGCGCTTCCGGAAATGACACCAAAGCCGCCAAGCCTGCGTTCCAAAGACCCGGAAGAGACGTGCGCTTCCGGAAATGACACCAAAGCCGCCAAGCCTGCGCTCCAAAGAGCCGGAAGAGACATTTGCGCTCCGGAAATTACGCCAAAGCCGCCAAGCCTGCACTCCAAAGAGCTGGAAGTCAACAAGAGCCGGAAATAACTCTACTAAACGGATAGTGTACCACTATGATACTGGAACGAAAAACTAAAATGCTGGATGGAGAAAACTTAAAAAAACACAAAATATACATATACTGGAATAATCAATAAATTAAAATGAATAATCGCTAATATACTGTATGGTATGATAATAGTCCACACTACTAGATATCAAGGCGGACATCCATTGGTTGGAAACAGTCGTTACACAATAATAAATGGATAAAACAAATTAAAATACATAATAATAATATGACCAAAAATGTATAAAATATGGAACATCAAAGAAACAATAAAGCTTTATTTAAAAATGTCATTAGCATGTGGATGGGGGGGAGGGGGGGGAGCAGGGAATGCAAAATATAAGCAGATTAAATTTCGGCTTTATTCTCCCCAGAGGAAACAGCAGTAAAAAAAAAAATAAAACCTGCTGGCGATTTTTTTCAATCAAATACTGTTTTTCGAGTTTACATTTTTTTTCTTACACATATAGAAATGATGCACAACACAAATACCTATACAGAACAAACAAAAATAAATTCAATATCAATTTGGATACTTGCCAATTGGGTGCTGAAGGCTGTCCATCATATTGTTCCTGCTGTGAGATATCGGCATCTACAGTCACGGGTGCGTCCACATAGGACAGGACACTGTGCAGTCACACAGATCGCACATAGCTAAGCGTAGAGTGACCTTATATTCATGCTTCCTAATGAACGTGTGTGTGTATTATTCCCAGGAGGAGCTCCGATGGAACATTCGTACCCCCCACTCTACATGAACAGGAAGAGACCGCCACCGATGACGAGCAAAGGTCCAAGACGTCCTCACCTGTATACAGCCCCAGCAGGGAGAAGGACAAGTATGCCTATGTTACCAATGAGTAGACATGCGCACTGCCGAAAAATGCGTTCGTTTTCATTTCATTCGTTTTTTGGGGTTTTTTTCGGAACTCCGAAACTTGTATATTAGAAAATTCAGAATTCAAAAATTTGTAAGTTCGAAAATTCGGAATTAAAAAAATTGTAAATTAGAAAATTCGGATTTCAAAAATTTGTAAATTAGAAAGTTCGAAATTCAAAAATTTGTAAATTAGAAAATTCAGAATTTGAAAATTTGTAAATTAGATAATTCGGAATTGGAAATTGGTAAATTTGGAATTAGAAAATTAGAAAATCCGGAAATTCCAAAATCCGAAAATCTGATAATAGGAAAGGAAAATCCGAAAATTTGAAAGAACAAAAATCCAAATATTCGAAATAATAACTAACTAACAAATAACTAACTAATGAATTATAAGTATTGCAATTTCCTTTCAAGTTTGGCTGTTAGTGAACGTAACAAATACGAATTTATCTGAAGCTATGAATTATCTGAAATAACGAATGCCGCATCTAAAAAAATGGAACGAAATAATGATAAATAATTCGGAATTCAAAAATTTGTAAATTAGAAAATTAGAAAGTTCGGAATTCGAAAATTTGTAAATTGGAAAATTCAGAGTTTGGAAATTAGAAAATGCGGAATTCGAAAATTTGTAAATTCGAAAATCCGGAATTCGAAAATTAGTGAATTCGAAAATTTGTACATTCGAAAATTTGGAATTCGAAAATCTGAAAATAAGAAAGGAAAATCTTAAAATTTGAAAGAACGAAAATCCAAAAATTCTAAATAATAACTAACTAACTAACAAATAACTAACTAATGAATAATTATAAGTATTGGAATTTCCTTTCAAATTTGGCTGTTTGTGAATGTAACGAATACAAATTTATCTGAAGCTATGAATTATCCGAAATAACGAATGCCGCATCTAAAAAAATGGAACGAAATAATAATAATAATAATATGTTTTTATTATTATTATTAATTTTTTTCCCTTTCTTTTCATAAACACTGCAGGGGTGGGGGGACACAGAGGGACCTGGGCAGCAGGGGGAAAGGTATGGTGCAGAGCGAGGGTAATCAGTGCTGCAGGGGGGCAATTATTGGACCCTTCCTCCACTGTCCATCCTGAAGGATCCTATTGTGGTGCTTGCAACTGCTGGCAGGAAGGAGAGGAGGGAAGCCCGCAACACTGCAGGGGTGGGGGCACACAGGTGGACCTGGGCAGCAGGGGGAAACGTATGATGCAGAGCGAGGGTAATCAGTCCTGCAGGGGGGCAATTATTGGACCCTTCCCCCACTGTCCATCCTGAAGGATCCTATTGTGAGCTTGTAGCTGCCGGCAGGAAGAAGAGGAGGGAAGCCAGCAGCACTTTGTGTGTAGGGCGCACACAGGGGGACCTGGGCAGCAGGGGGGAAACGTATGATGCAGAGCGAGGGTAATCAGTGCTGCAGGGGGGCAATTACTGGACCCTTCCCCCACTGTCCATCTTGAAGGATCCTATTGTGTGCTTGCAGCCACCGGCTGGAAGGAGAAGAGGGAAGCCAGCAGCACTGTGGGTGTAGGGGGCACACAAGGGGGCCTGGGCAGCAAAAGGGAAACGTATTGGTTCACAGGGAGGGTGATCGGTGGAGGGAGGGGGTAATTACTAGAACCGATTCATTGTATGGCTTTCTACAGCAGCTGAAAGCCGGCGTGAGGGAGAGGAGAAGGAGCCGGCTTTCAGCTGCCGATCCCCCTCCCTGCCCAAATATGATTTACCCTGCAGCCTGGGCCCTCCCCCCCTGCTGGCCCGGGCCCCGTAGAGGAGGAGTGGTGGTAATCTCAAATGCCCACCTGGATATAAATGGCGAATAATAGTTGTGTACAGAGACTCCCCTTCACTCTATCACCTCTATCCCTTTCAGAATCCAACGTGCAGACGACGGTATGAAGCGCCCGGTGTCTCCTGAAGATAGGAATAAAGCTCAGCCACCACCTTCTCCACCTCCTGCTGCTCCCCAGGCTAATGGCACCCTGGAGGGCAGAACTGCCCCTCCTCGCAGGAGGCTCCTACCCCCTACACCAGGTAAGGAGAATCCACGTCTGAGCATTGTATCCAGAAAGGAAAATTGTCGTGGCAGACACACTGTGGTTGGTTTAAGGAAAGGGAATGTTCCTTGTCTGAACAAGCAGAAAAAAACTCATTAAATGAAGTGCTAATTCATCTCTGTATCTATAAGTGTTGTGGCGAAACGGATTTTCAAAGTTTACTACATGGGCAGTGTGTGTTTTTTTTCCTATGAGAACAGAATCCTGGCAGCCCTATTAGCTCTCTTATTTAAAGGGTTAGTTAACCTTTTAGGAAAAACTGAAAAGGTGAACTGACACTCTACCTAAGGATAATTCAAAGCAGACGTAAGCAACCGCAAAACGGTCTGTGACTCCCGCGCACATGCACCTCATCGCGGGTGCGGCCAATCAGATAGCCGGAGGATGCGAACCCGAAAGGAAGACCGAGTGATCGATGGAAGCGCCTTCAGCGGTGACAGGGCTTGGTTCTAAGGTGAGCATTTTATAATGTGCTAGTATGCGGTGTGTACTAGCACATGATGCCATTGTCTTACAGGGTTAAAAAAAAAATTGCGGTTTACTTCCGCTTCAATGCCAACTATTCTAAACACATCTGTATTTCCATCTGACAATGTTTCGCAATTTGACAACCAGCATATTGTTTTGCAGAATGAAATTACGATTTGTTAGATAATAAATATGATATATATACATATAAAACCTTGGTTTGAGAGCGTTTTGCAAAACAAGCAAAATTTTTGAATAAATTTTGACTTGATATACAAGCGATGTTTGATACATGTCACAACAGAGTATAAAAGAGAAGAAAGGCGCCTCTAAGTGTAGCAATACGGTTACATTTAACGAAGACGCAACATTTAGCAACTCACATGGTAGATGAATAAAAGAGGCACATCTCAGTATGCCGGCATCCGGGGTAAAGCTGTTCACATAGACCATCCCCCCGCACCGCCATCGACTTCATCCCTTTCCACGCTGTGCTCCACGAGCGGTTCAAGCCTTGCTTTCAGATCATACTGCAGGGTGGTCTTCCCGGTCACGATTGCAGGGTGGTCTTCCCGGTCACGATTGCAGGGTGGTCTTCCCGGTCACGATTTCAGGGTAGTCTTCCCAGTCACGAATTCAGGGTAGTCTTCCCAGTCACGATTTCAGGGTAGTCTTCCCAGTAACAATTTCAGGGTAGTCTTCCCAGTCACGATTTCAGGGTAGTCTTCCCAGTCACGATTTCAGGGTAGTCTTCCCAGTCACGATTTCAGGGTAGTCTTCCTGGTCACGATTGCAGACTGACAACGGTGAGAGCCGGCGGTGCAGGGGACAGTCTATGTGGACAGCTTTACCCCAGATGCCTGCATACTTAGATGTGCCTCTTTTATTCATCAACCATGTGACTTGCTAAATGTTGTACTTTCATTAAATGTAACCATATTGCTACACTTAGAGGCGCCTCTCTTCTCCTTTATACTCTGGAGCTCCTGCTGGATTTTGCTTCTAATCCCCTTGTGGAGGCTTCCATTTGTGGATGGACATTTTATGGTTACACAACCTGGTCACATTACGATAATCTTTTTATATGGAGGCGCCTCTAAGTGTAGCAATATGATTACATTTAATGAAGGTACAACATTTAGCAACTCACATGGTTGATGAATAAAAGAGGCACATCTAAGTATGCAGGCATCCGGGGTAAAGCTGTCCACATAGACCATCCTTTCCACGCTGCGCTCCACGAGCGGTTCAATCCTCGCTTTCAGATCGCTCAACTGCAGGGTAGTCTTCCCAGTCACGATTGCAGGGTAGTCTTCCCGGTCACGATTGTAGGGTGGTCTTCCCGGTCACGATTGTAGGGTGGTCTTCCCGGTCACGATTGTAGGGTGGTCTTCCCGGTCACGATTGCAGGGTGGTCTTCCTGGTCACGATTTCAGGGTAGTCTTCCCGGACACGATTGCAGGGTAGTCTTCCCGGTCACGATTTCAGGGTAGTCTTCCCGGACACGATTGCAGGGTAGTCTTCCCGGTCACGATTGCAGGGTAGTCTTCCCGGTCACGATTTCAGGGTAGTCTTCCCGGTCACGATTGCAGACTGACAACGGTGAGAGCCGGCAGTGTGGGGAATGATCTATGTGGACAACTTTACCCCGGATGCCTGCATACTTAGATGCGCCTGTTTTAATCATCAACCATGTGAGTTTCTAAATGTTGGACCTTCATTAAATGTAACCATATTACTACACTTAGAGGCGCCTCTCTTCTCTTTCATACTCTGTGTAGCTCCTGTTGGATTTTGCTTCTAATCCCCTTGTGGAGGCTTCCATTAGTGGTGGCACATTTTATGGTTACACAACCTGGTCACATGGCTATAATCTTTTTATATGGACTATAAACTGAAGGACCTAGGAATAAATGGTTGTGGAATGAATCATCCGAGTTTCCATTATTTCTTATGGGGAAATTTGCTTTGCTATACAAGTGCTTTGGATTACAAGCATGTTTCTGGAACTAATTATGCTCACAATCCAAGGTTTTACTGATTTTATATATATATTTCTTTTAGGTGTTCTGATGTGTTTTATTAGCCTTCTGGACCTTGTAATATAGGCATGTTTGGGGTCTAACTGGTTGGTATCTTCTAGATCAGTGGTTCCTAACCTCGGTCCTCAAGTACCCCCGGCAGGCCATGTTTTCAGGTTTTCCTTTGTCTTGCACGGGTGATTTAAATGAGAGTCAATGGCTTGGTATTTTGGACAGCTATTTTATCTAAGAGAAATTCCCAAAATATGGCCCGTTGAGGGTACTTGAGGACGGAGGGTGAGGACCACTGTTGTAGGTAACTTCGTTGTAGTAGAAGTTATGGAGTTGGTAAGAAACCTAACTCTGTGCAGTTCAGCTGGTAGGTCAGTATAGAAAACAAAACCTCAGCAACACAGATGTGTCTTCCTGTGCTTCATCCAGACTATTTACGACTTGGTCATTTATGACGGGGCCTCATTGGGAGTCTTTTGCAGGGCTAAAGTACTGTTTACGATGTCTTTGCATTCCATACACCATAGGGAGTACTGCACCATCAAGTAGTCCCCCAACATTGAACGCCTCTACTGTACAATCTCAAACTACGAGTACACATTCTCGTGGCCGTGGACCTCAGAGAGGTGGTATCAAACATGATGTAATACCGCATGTATCCCAACAAGTGGTACAACATTATAGCCCCCACCCTTCACGGAGGGGTAGACACAACCTGAGAGGAAAAAGAGGAGGTAGAGGTAATTCTCACAATAGGAGTTACCATTTGGATACCAACTCTCAATACACTTCTTATCATCCCTCCCCTAGGGAACATAGAATGGGTTCAGATTCTCAACGCAGAGGGGAATCTTACCATAGTTACTCCTCCCCTATACGTACCCATAACAGGTATTCACCCCTTAGGGAGGTCTATAGTCCAGCATACAGAAGAGAGGACTATGACCAAGATCCGTACCTACATAATTCATATGCACACAGGAATCAGGTTTTTCGCGAGGCTCCACACTCGAGAAAACGAGGCCCAGATCAAAGAGAGGGTGCAGAGGGGGGAGGAGATTACAAAAAAGAAAAAAGGCCAAGAGTATAAGAGGCCAAGGTGTCTATAATTTAAGCTCACAAACCCTTACCGAAGCAGAACTATCCGTATTAGACAAGGGTCTTAAATATGCCCCTCCTAAAAAACTAGATAAGTTCCACACATTCATGGACGTTCATAAATATATACGCAAGGTTAACATTCAGAGGTATTTGATATCAAATCCTGTGCGCACGGATTTTCCGGCAGCTACATCCGGAACGGTTCATTCCAGTTTATCCAATCCCTCCTTGTTCTCTCCTCCGGTCCCCATAACGCCAGCTGTAAAAATTTTTAGGGACCTTGTCTTACGAGATTTAGCCAAATTACCATTGAAACGCACTCACCATTCCCCATCGTTAAAAGGGGGTTTAGAGTCTTTGTGCGCACGTAAGGATCTTGTGGTTCGCCCGGCGGACAAAGGGGGGGGTATAGTCATTTTGGACAAAAGTCAGTATGAGACAGAAATGCATCGCATTCTGAATGAACCAGGCACTTACCAAATGTTACCTAATAATCCTACACATAAATATAAACAAGAACTTCAGGAACTTGTCTTAAAGGGCTATGAGCTGAACATTTTGAACAAAAGGGAAAGGGACTTTTTGATTCCTTCCGCACCCCGAATTCCCACTATCTACTATTTGCCGAAAGTCCATAAGGACCCTGTCTGCCCCCCTGGCAGACCAATTGTAAGTGGTATCAATTCCATTACCGCCAGAGTAGGCAAATATATAGATTTTTACCTACAACCTCTAGTGAAGAAGACTCCCTCATATTTGAAAGACACCGGTTCCACAATTAGACTCCTCGAAAATGTCACAGTACAAGATGGGTTCATCATGGCCACTGCGGACGTGGCGTCATTGTACACGTGCATACCACACGATAAGGGGATCGACGCTGTGAAATATTTTCTGGCCCAGGAACACTCCCTAGCCTCTTTCCAGTGCGATTATCTTGTGGAATTACTGGAATTTGCAGCCAAACATAATTATTTTTGGTTTAACCATGATTTTTATCTCCAACAACGTGGAGTTGCTATGGGGGCGAAATTCGCGCCTAGTCTCGCGAACCTATTCATGGCCAAGTGGGAGGAGGATGTCGTCTATGCCCACGAAACCAGTTCGCTGGTTCTGTGGACCAGGTACATAGACGACATCCTTCTCCTATGGAGTGGTACCAGGGAGACACTTGATGAGTTTTTCGCAAATCTGAATGCAAATGATAGAGGTATATCTTTGTCGTATGAAGCCAGTGAAACTAAAATCCATTTTCTGGATTTACAGATAGAGCTAGTAAATAAGCAATTTAGATTCAGTACATATTTCAAACCGACTGACCGCAACGGGTTTATTCCCGTTGACAGTTGTCATCACGTCTCATGGCTCAATGCGGTCCCTCGGAGCCAGTTTTTGAGACTCCGACGTAACTGCACGGACATAGAGGTATTTTTAGAACAGGCCAAGGTTTTAAAATCTAGATTCATAGATAAGGGGTATGACAACGATGGCCTAGACCAAGAGATTCAAAGAACTATTAATATAGACAGGAAATCCTTGTTGGAAGTCAAACCTATGAGAGAACCCGACGGCCAATTCAAGTGGGCCATGTTGACGGCTTTCTCAACACAACATAGACAAATCAAATATATAATGAAAAAGCACTGGGGTGTTCTCAAACAAGACAATGTTTTGGGACCACTCATTCCAGAAGAAGCCAGTGTCATTTTTAGGGGTGCACCATCATTAAAGGGTCGGGTAGCCCCTAATATTATAAATCCTCCTACTCGCCCCCTTTTCTTTCATGACTGGACGGGCTTCTTTCCCTGCAGGAAGTGCGTAGTGTGTCAACATAATACCATTAGGACACGCAAAGTGACAGAGTTTACTTCCACTACTACAGGAAGGAGATACACCATAAAACCGTTCTGCACTTGCAGTACGAAATTTGTAGTGTATCTCATCACCTGTCCCTGCCAAAAACAGTATATAGGCCGTACCACCAGGACATTTTCTATTAGGGTGGGCGAACATATTGCCTTAATTAAGAATAGAGACCCCAAACATACGGTTCCGAGACATTACAAAGAATTTCATGGCGGGAATCCAGAGGGATCTAAGTTTGTCATTATTGACAAATATACGCCTCCCTGGAGAGGGGGTGCGAAGATAAGGGGAGTATCCCGCTTGGAAATGTTTTGGGCATACGAGCTACAGACGTTTTTCCCTCAGGGGCTCAATGTAGAGATTGACGTTAACGCCTTTCTAGATGAATCATGAAATTTATAATATGTGTAATCATTATACATTATTTATTACTGTGTCTATATGAAATATCCACCTAGATGTTTCAGATGTGAATTACAGATGTTAACAATGTGCAGGTGATTCCAGTTTATTCGACTCCCCTCACTAATTTGGCCTTACGGGTTCCTTATAAATATTCCCGTCTTTATATATGGCCGTGTATAACTAGGGTGTTTATCTATATCTTATTTACACTCACTTTATGTTAACTCTTTGGTTAACTATTTATTTTACAACCATTTGGATTGATTAGTTGCCTTAGCCCTACACATAAAGGTTTCATTTAATATAATTATGAGAACAGGGCCTATTGACAAATAGCTATAACCTCTGTATGTCTTCCCGTACGAGGTATTGTGTTGACATATGCCTGAACTTGTGAAGTTGTTATTACTTCGGGATGACACTAGGTATAATATATGTTTTCATTTGTTACATTTAATCTGGCATTTGAGGCTTCTCCATTATTTGGGCGGTATTAATAACTTCCGGCTATCCTTAGCTGGAACGCACATCCTGAGATCTTCCGCTCTCACGTCTTGACGTCACATCCTCACGCCGGGAGGTGTTCCTAACGGAGCACGTCGAGAATTTCCGGCTGTGAGGGATGCTGGGAGTGAATGCATCGTGGGTTTCCGGCCTATTAGGGTTGGAACGCAAACTCCGATGCTTATACGATCGCACTTCCGGTCTCGCAAGATAACGTCACAACGCTAGTCTCGCGGGAGAACGCAAACTCCGATGTTCACACGATCGCACTTCATGTCTCGCGGGATAATGTTACACCGCTAGTCTCGCTGGGACCTTTCCTCTACAGACATCGGCAAATAAGTAAATTTAAAGATTTTATATAATGGGGATTTCTTATATTAATAAGCTCTCTATTATGGCCTATCAATAGGAACCAAATTTAAGTTACATACAATGTGATTAGTAGGCTCAATATTAAGTGGAACGCATGACATATCCACCAAAGAGAGTCCTGGAACGCACGCGGGTCCGCCATTTTGGGAACCCGGAAGTGCTAATTTGCTTAATCGAACAGGCTGGAGTCACTTCAACATGATCACAGCACCTATATTATGGAGTCAGGCTGCAGTGGTGAGTACCCCAAGACGAAGTCTATTCAGACGAAACGCGTCGGGAGGACTCCACTGCTGCCTTTTTTATGTATAAGCGCTTTTTTATCCTTCCTTATCATGTAAGTGTAAATTCTTCTTTTTAATAAATCATTACTTTTACGGTATTACACTATGTGGCTCTTTCTATATCCTTTATGAGCCACACACGGGACGATGTTTGATCACTTCTGGAGAAGATACAGCCTTACGGAACCCCTGTGATCTCTTCATGATGTTAATGTCTTCCCATTATCGCCAGTGAGCAATAAAAGTTGGTTTGACCCTCACAGTGTATACTGTTTAGGGTTCAAACCCTCTGGTAAGCCTTCAGCTATATTATCTGAGTGATTTGCACGGGTGTGAAGACACTGTGGTGTGATGCACTGGAGTTGACTCATCCATACATTATTTATCCTGGATATGTTTGAATTGCAACAAATCGGTCATCTGTTGTCTACCTAGAGACTTTGTGGCCTTTAGTCGGTGAAGGTGGTGCATATATCACTCAACATTGGTGACCCATTCAGTCTTCCATTCACGGACTTTTCTATAATACATTATATGTGTTTGTTTGTATGATTCTAATGTGAGACAATTTATTATATTTTTGTCATACTGTATACAGGGCACTGACTCTATATCTTGCCATTTTGCAAGTGCCTCAATCTTTCCTTCAGCGCTACACGTTTGGTTTATATCTTTGATCTATTGGGCATTATTCTTATGTAGTGTTAGCAGCTTAATTATCTGTGAGCGAGCGCAAAATTGCCAGTTGGGTTGTTTTTGATCAGTATAGAAAACAAAACCTCAGCAACACAGATGTGTCTTCCTGTGCTTCATCCAGACTATTTACGACTTGGTCATTTATGACGGGGCCTCATTGGGAGTCTTTTGCAGGGCTAAAGTACTGTTTACGATGTCTTTGCATTCCATGTAACTTCTCTCTAACAGCCGACCCACGGCTTGCATCAGGGCTGAGGGCTCTTGAGAGGAGAACTGAGGGGGAAGGGGGCTGTGATGTTTTCGGGAACCTATTTACAGCCCCCTGCCGTAAATATATTAAAAAATGTAATTATAATGTTGATTGGGGGGGGGACCAAGAAAGGCAAGATATAAGCAGATTAAACTTTTACCAGTTTAACTGAAGTCTGTATCATTCTCTTCTCTCTCTGCAGGAAATAAATCTGCTTTCAGCATTCAGTGCCTGAAGAGACAAGGAAGCTGTGATGATATCCCCATTCCAGGAACATACCATCAAAATGCACCCCCCTGCCGAACCAGAGTAACTATCGTTTGTTGCCTTCTGCATGTTCCATCCCTGGGTACCCCACCCCACCCCCCCATCAATTACCAGCACTTGCAACCCACTCCCCGCGCTCATCCGTTGCCTCTTCTAGCATGTATTATGGGCTCTTGTTTACAGAGCTCAGTAGCCCAAGCTGAATTTTTTCAGCTACGGCTGGGGAATTTCCTGCCCTGCAGTCACATGTGGCTGATGTCCCCCCAAATAATGTCCTCAGTCCCCCATTATTGTCCTTAGTCCACCAAAATAATGTCCTCAGCCCCCCATTACTGTCCTTAGTCCCCCCAATCAATACCCTCAGTGACCCAATTACTGTCCTCAGGCTCCTATTAATGTCCTTAGTCCCCCCCCAATAATGTCTTCAGTGACCCAATTAGTGTCATCAGGCTCCCATTAATGTCCTTAGTCCCCCCAATAATGTCTTCAGTGACCCAATTACTGTCCTCAGGCTCCCATTACTGTCCTCAGGCCCCCAATATTGTCCTTAGTCCCCTATTACTGTCCTCAGGCCCCCAATAATGTCCTCAGTCCCCTATTACTGTCCTCAGTCCCCCAATAATGTCCTCAGTCCCCTATTACTGTCCTTAGGCCCCCCAGTGATGTCCTCAGTCCCCCATTACTGTCCTCAGTGACCCAATTAATGTTCTCAGTCCCCCAATACTGTCCTAAGTCCCCCCAATAATGTCCTCAGTGACCCAATTACTGCCCTCAGGCTCCCATTACTGTCCTCAGTCCCCCAATAATGTCCTCAGTCCCCCATTACTGTCCTCAGTGACCCAATTAATGTCCTCAGTCCCTCATTACTGTCATCAGTCCCCCCAATAATGTCCTCAGTGACCCAATTACTGTCCTCAGGCTCCCATTAATGTCCTTAGTCCCCCCAATAATGTCTTAAGTGACCCAATTACTGTCCTCAGGCTCCCATTACTGTCCTCAGGCCCCCCAGTGATGTCCTCAGTCCCCCATTACTGTCCTCAGTCCCCCATTGCTGTCCTCAGCCCCCCCCAGTGAAGTCCTCAGTCCCCCATTACTGTCCTCAGTGACCCAATTAATGTCCTCAGTCCCCCAATAATTGTCCTCAGTCCCCCAATAATGTCCTCAGTCCCCCATTGCTGTCCTCAGCCCCCCCAGTGAAGTCCTCAGTCCCCCATTACTGTCCTCAGTGACCCAATTAATGTCCTCAGTCCCCCAATAATTGTCCTCAGTCCCCCAATAATGTCCTCAGTCCCCCAATAATTGTCCTCAGTCCCCCAATAATGTCCTCAGTCCCCCATTACTGTCCTCAGGCCCCCCCAGTGATGTCCTCAGTCCCCCATTACTGTCCTCAGTGACCCAATTAATGTCCTCAGTCCCCCATCACTGTCCTCAGTCCCCCATTAATGTCTTCAGTCCCCCATTACTGTCCTCAGGCCCCATTAATGTCTTCAGTCCCCCATTACTGTCCTCAGGCCCCATTAATGTCTTCAGTCCCCCATTACTGTCCTCAGTCCCCACATAAATGTCCTCAGTGACCCAATTACTGTCCTCAGTCCCCCATTACTGTCCTCAGGCCCCCCATTACTGTCCTCAGGCCCCCCATTACTGTCCTCAGTCCCCCATTACTGTCCTCAGTCCCCACATAAATGTCCTCAGTGACCCAATTACTGTCCTCAGGCCCCCATTACTGTCCTCAGGCCCCCCCCCCAATAAAGTCCTCAGTCCCCCCGAATAATGCCCTCAATTAATGGCTGGAGCTGCAAGCTGGTGACTGGTTGCTAGGACTGCCCTGCATCCAAACAGCCAATCACCATAAGTTAACTTGGACAGCCCCGCCCTCTATCCTCAGCTGTCCTGCCTCCCGCAGGCGGCTCCCGCTGGAGAGAATGACAGAGGCGCCGTGGCTTTGGTGTCACCCCTCTGGCGGGTGTCACCCGGTCAGCACCCCCCATAGCGATGCCACTGTGCCTAGCCAGTGTTTTGTGTGTACTGTGTGTGCTGCTTTTACTAGGAGAAGAGATAGATTTTATTCCCTGCCTTGCAGGAACACAGAATCTATCCCCCCCCCCCTTCCGCCTGTCAGAACTGAGATGTGCCTTGTTTACATAGGTGTATCTCAGTTCTCCGTGGTTTACTAACAATCAACGGTTGGCGGAGGACATTGAGTGCCCGGGAGCCGCAGATCGGCTTCTGCTGTGAATTATCACGGCAGAAGCTGCCCGGGTGCACCCCCTGCAGGCGGAAATGCAAAATCACATATATATAAGTGATCCTGCCCACAGCTGCCGCCCTGTAGCAATAAAACATGTAGCAGCCACACATACACTATATTATCAAAAGTATTGGGACGCCTGCCTTTACACACACATGAACTTTAGCGGCATCCCAGTCTTAGTCCGTAGGGTTCAATATTGAGTTAGCTCCGCCCTTTGCAGCTATAACAGCTTCACCTCTTCTGGGAAGGCCGTCCACAAGGTTTAGGAGGGTGTCTATGGGAATGTTTGAAGTGCATTTGTGAGGTCAGACACTGATGTTGGACGAGAAGGCCTGGCTCGCAGTCTCCGCTCTAATTCATCACCAAAGGTGTTCTATCGGGTTGAGGTCAGGACTCTGTGCAGGCCAGTCAAGTTCCTCCACCCCAAACTCGCTCATCCATGTCTTTATGGACCTTGCTTTGTGGACTGGTCCAAATCATTTGATGAAGGGGGGATTATGGTGTGGGGGTTGTTTTTCAGGGGTTGGGCTTGGCCCCTTAGTTCCAGTGAAGAGAACTCTTAAGGCGTCAGCATACCAAGACATTTTGGACAAGTTCATTCTCCCAACTTTGTGGGAACAGTTTGGGGACGGCCCCTTCCTGTTCGAACATGACTGCCCACCAGTGCACAGAGCAAGGTCCATAAAGACATGTCCTGACCTCAACCCGATAGAACGATGGTGGTGTTCTACTGGGTAGACTTGACCAGGGTAAAACTGTCATGATCAGAGAGGTTGGTGTTGGACGTGAAGGCCTTACTCGCAGTCTCCTCTCTAATTCATCCCAAAGGTGTTCTATGGGGTTGAGGTCAGGACTCTGTGAAGGCCAGTCAAGTTCCTCCACCCCAAACTCGCTCATCCAAGTCTTTATGGACCTTGTTTTGTGCACTGGTGTGCAGTCATGTTGGAACAGGAAGGGGCCATCCCCAAACTGTTCCCACAAAGTTGGGAGCATGAAATTGTCCACAATGTCTTGGTATGCTGTAGCCTTAAGAGTTCCCTTCACTGGAACTAAGGGGGCCAAGCCCAACCCCTGAAAAACAACCCCCCACCATAATCCCCCCTCCACCAAATGGTTTGGACCAGTGCACAAAGCAAGGTCCATTAAGACATGGATGAGCGAGTTTGGGGTGGAGGAACTTGACTGGCCTACACAGAGTCCTGACCTCAACCCCGATAGAACGCCTTTGGGATGAATTAGAGCGAAGACTGCGAGCCAGTCCTTCCCGTCCAACATCAGTGCCTGACCTCACAAATGCTCTTCTGGAAGAACGGTCAAACATTCCCATAGACACCCTCCTAAACCTTGTGGACGGCCTTCCCAGAAGAGTTGAAGCTGTTATAGCTGCAAAGGGGAGGGGCCAACTCAGTATTGAACCCCACGGCCTAAGACTGGGATGCCATTAAATTTCATGTGCGTGTAAAGGCAGGCGTCCCAATACTTTTGACAATATAGTGTATGCATCCATGGGCGGCTGAGGTTCCTGTGCTGCTCCCACCACAGTGACCGAGCTGTCATAGACATTATGACCAGGAACCAGCGGGACAGGCCCCTGGTCATGTGACCACGTCCTAGTGTGCATGTTTATCTGCATATTTTGATGTATAGCCGCACCGTTATTTTCATACAGCTCTGCGCCTATTCAGTGTTATCCTATTTTCTGCCCCTCAGGTTTATGGAAGTTCCGATTCCTGGCAAAGGTCAAGCTACCAGTCCGACGGCGGTTCCAATTCCTGGGCCAACCCTCCAAAACGCGGCCGCCTCCTCTACGCCCCGCTTATCCTGGTGGATGAAGACAGCAGCTTGCCCACCATCCCTTGCGGTCACTGGTATAGGGAGGAGGAGGGCAAGACCCCTTATTGCACCTACACCCAGCTCTGTGTGCCCGGGCAGAGACTGACCGAGAAGAGGGGGAGTGCGGACAGCCTGGTAGAGGCGGTGAGTAGAGTCAGCGGCTCTCCAAAGCAGACTTTACTTACTCTAGTTCTAGTTTTAATGTCTTCCCACCTCTGCCTCCCATCCTTTTGGATTGCCATGCCATACAGGTTCCAAAACCAGCAGAACCCTCAACTTGGCTTGAAGGCCTCAATGAGCGCCATCGTATGGATAGTACAATATTGTGACATGCAGATACTTTTTTGTCTTTGAAAGGACCTACTGTGCAGAGCCGGGACAAGGAGTGGGCAGAAGGGGCGGCTGCCCTGGGTACTGTGATATCATGTGAGGGGGGGGGGCACTTTGAGGAGATTGTGGGGGATGGGATTTGTGTTGGGAGGAGGAATTTGCGGGGAGACAAGGGGGTAAGAATTGTTCTAGCAGAGGAAATTTGGAGGAGGGTGGGGTGCTAGGAGTGGTGATTTAGGGGGATTTGTGTTTCAGGGGGGGATGGGAGAAGAGGGCTTGTGCTTGGAGAGGGAATTTGGGGAGTTCATGCTAGAGGAGATGTTAAAGTAGAGGGCGAGGGGAAACTATTTTTTGGTGGTGGCGGGGGGGGGGGGGGGGGGTTGTGCTAGTAGGGATGATTGAGAGGTAATTGTACTAGTAGGGGAATTTTATTGGGGGGGTGGTTTGTGCTGGGGGGGGATATGAAGTGGAGGGGGGGATGTTTACTCGGAGGGGAAATGTGAGGGGAATTTATGCTAGGAGGGGGGACTTTTTTGGGTGGGTGGGGCATTTGAGCTGATGAGGGGGCAAATATTTGTACTGGGAGGGGGGCAGATTTGTACTGGGAGGAGAGGACATTCATGCTTAGGGGGTAACCATGCAGATTAGCGCCCGATTTTTTTTTGGGGGGGTATTTTTGCCGACACATACAGTAATGCTCATACATCTTGGGGGGGGGGGGGGGGACACAATTTGGCACCTTCGCCCTGGGCTCTAGATGACCTTGTCCCGGCACTGCTACTGTGCTTCATAATGCACTCATTAGAGGGATATGGGGTTTCCTTTATGTGCTCCTCACCATAATCCGTCTACTTTCTTGTTGGTTCCCAAGTCCATGGTCTCTATGCAATGCACAATGTTGGCCAGCTAGCCTGAAACGGCTTTATGAAGTTTAGTATAAAGGTTATAGAATAAGTAGCACCCTCCTAGTTCAGACTAGGCTGCTAGGCCAATTGAGTTCGCTCCTCTGTAAACAGCGGAGCGGGGGTCCATTACTTAGGGTTGTTCAGTGTCTCACAGGCTGCTGTCCTGCTACTTCTCCCTGTCTTCTAGAGATTTCTAGAAGTATAGTGGGAGGGAGAGCAGGACAGGCAGCCTAAATATTTATGGAATTCTGGCCAATCCCTGGCGGGGCGTGCCCAGAAGGTGGAGGGAGAGTCCATAAATATTCTGAGGACTGGCAGCAGAGTTCCAAGGTCCAGCCTTCTGGAGGAGACCTCTGTGCTGGGGCGCTCTGCACCTGGGGCAGAGAGAGGGGGAGGAAGCTGGGGAGTCCTGTGAAGACAGAGAGGTCCCAGCTAGGCTTAGCTGGGGGGGGGGCTATGGAAGAAATCCTGGTTTGGAGTCTGTATAGAACCAGGAGAGCAGGTTTAAAGAAGCTTCACTATTCTGGGACTGAGTGAGTACTTGATCCTGCTATAAAGAGGTGAAGTGGCTGTGGGGTGATTTATCCTACAAGCCAGTACAGTGCAGCCAGGAGTTGTGCAAGGCAGCCAGGAGCGTGCAATACTGCCAAAGTGTGCTCAGTGCAGCCAGGAGCTGTGCATTACAGCCAGATGGTCTAGAGCAGGGGTCTTCAAACTATGGCCCTCCAGTTGTTCAGGAACTACAATTCCCATCATGCCTAGTCATGTCTGTAAATGTCAGAGTCTTACAATGTCTCATGGGATGTGTAGTTCCGCAACAGCTGGAGGGCCGTAGTTTGAAGACCCCTGGTCTAGAGGAAGTACAATGCAGTCTTAGGTTGTGCAGTACAGCCTGCATATTTTATCCAGAGCAGCTAGAAGCCTAGCAGCCCTCAAGTTCTACAGTTTGGGGCATCCCATGCTCCCCATCCCTATCCAAATTCCTGTTCCCAATACAAATCCTAAATAGAACCCCAAGACTGATTCTTGAGCCAAAGTAAAAATGCCACATGCCTAGTTTTGCATGTTGTGAGTGGAGGGAAATAGGTCCAAATACCAGAGGCTCCTGTGGGAGGGGGGGGGGGGGGGGGTAGCACTAAAATATTAGGTTGTACCCTGCACTCTGTTGCCATTTATAAGAATATTTATGGGCTCTTCCTCCACCTTCTGGGCACACTTCCCTAGGGATTTGGCCAGAGTTCCAAAAATCTTCAGGCTGCCTGTTCTCCGATTCCCTCTCACTATACTTTTAGAAACGAGGTGGGATATGAGTAGGAAGGTACCTGGATACCCGGGAGAACGGTGGGGGAGAGAAAATCGTGATTGGAATACCCCATACTACCAGTTCCATCTGAAACAGGAGGTCCCGGGAATCTATTGGGAAAACCAACGGAAATCATCCTGCATAGCCCGCTCGAGTAGCGTGGAGAAGAGACCGTGACTGAGACATCTCATGCTGGTTGCCCCTCTTCGGGGTTGTTGGATCTGGTGAGTGGGGATCCGCAAGGGGGCGCACAAAAGTCACAGGAATTATCTGGGAGCACTCAAGTCACGAAATTGTTTGGAACACTGGATTTGAAAAAGTTTTTTTCCTTAAGGACTATTATCACTGGAAAACTGTTAATACTGGTCTTCTTTGCACTTATTTTGATCACATTATGATTATTTGCACTAATTCTGATTATAATATGTAATGGTTTGGTAACATATTTTTATGGACGTTTATTTTGCATGGGTAGTAGAGTGTTTGGATTATTTTGGATTATTTTGGCAGCAGAGCGCACAAAGGTTACACACATATGGTATAGGTATCTCACCTACTGGGGGCATATGTATCACAGCTATAGGGGCCTCAGCCCACACCCCTTCAAATAAGGTCTGAATGAACCTCCATTAGAGACACTATCTCTGTTGATATATGTGGGGGCTTGTGGATATATGTGTGTGTATGTGTAGGTACAGACATATATACCCTTACGGCAACAAAGCTTTCCCCTGGTAGCCACCAGGGACCCCCATTAGGATTTATTGAGGGTAACTACCCGTGTACATCACAACCACCCTTCCCATCTAGTACCCCTTAGGAAGCGCCACAACCCTTGTTTTATATACTTTTAGAAACGTGTCCACCATGCCTTGCACTCACTGGTAAAGGGAAGAGGAAGGTAAGGCTTCTAATTCCATCTACACCAAGCTCCATGTTTCTAGGCAGAGACTAACTAAGAAGAAGGGGAGTACAGAAAGCCTAGTAGAGGTGGCAATTAGGGTGCCTCATATGCCAACTCTTGCCCAATGGCAAAGAGGAAGGCTCTTTATAAGGACAAAAAAAGTAAATTTTTAGGGTTTTGGGATGGACGTAGGTACGTTTTTTAGAAGGTCCTACCATGCTTGGCCTTGGTTTAGTGAAGGAATTTTTAGTTTGTTTAAGCCTACCTTGCTATCACCACACTTTCTCTACTAGATTTATCTGAAAGTGGTGTTGGAACTTGAATTTAAAAAGAAAAATGTCCTTCTTAAATAGCCGAGTTTACATTGCGAATTATCAATTTGTCTTTTTCATAGGTCTTGATATCCGAAGGGCTGGGGCTCTATGCACGAGACCCCAAGTTTGTTGCGTTTGCCAAAAGGGAGATTGCAGACGCCTGTCATATGACGATCGACGAAATGGAGAGCGCGGCCAGCGACCTTCTAAGCCAGAGCCGTAAAGGCAGCTGGGCTGGGAGCACCACTGGACAACCTGGTGGAGAGGACATGATGGGACAAGGGCTTTTTTACAGCGACGAAGAATCTGTGCACTGTAGAGATGAGGAAGAGCTGCGAGATGAGATGGCTTGTGTGTCCTCATTCTGAGACTCTATTCCTTCTGAGAGGGAGCCTAGCCAAAGCAACACTAATGTTATTTTAGCAGCTAGACAAATATGGACAACTAGAAAAGCTCCAGCCATACAATGGAGCCAAAGTACACTAGCTTGCCTTGCTACTTCATCTAGAACTTCTAAATCTGTCATCATGTCCCACCAACAGTGCATGTTTTGTGGATCTACACATGCACCTCATAACACTGCTAAGAAACAAATAACCTTTCAGTGTTTATGTAAGCTTACCTGCAAAACATGAATTGTTGGTCAGGCTTGTAGAAAAAATTTGGGAAACACCAATGGAGCCAACTATATGTCCCTTAATGTCCCTTATATGCACTTGTATTTCGTTTACTGGCCATGAGGTTGTAGCTTTGTAATTTTCAAGCTTTATACTGCAGCTGCATAGGAAAAACAGTACAGCTTTTTGTTTTGAATAGTGTGGAGAAGGGTTAGAACTTCTGTCAGGTTCCTATTGCTGCAAGGTATGAAGGCAACATATGGTGATCGAGCATAAACTCCTGGTTAGAGGAAACACCTGCAGGTCATCAATGAACAATCTGTTCAGAGAAGTGGAAAGACCAGTATGTTTACTAAAGAAGGAAATACACAAGCGCTGTATACTGATAGCAAGGGACCACCAGTAATGGTCCACAAGTAGATATATTGAAGAAGATGATGGATGCTTGTGTACAATGACAAGCCTTCTACCTTAATAGCAAGGAACCACCAGTAATGGTCCACAAGTAGATATACTGAAGACAATGCTGAATGCTTGTATACAATGACAAGTCTTCTACCCTAAGATTAAGGAACCACCAGTAGTGGTCCATGAGGAGGTATACTGAAGACAATGCTGGATGCTTGTGTACAATGACAAGCCTTCTACCATATTAGCAAGGAACCACCAGTAATGGTCCACAAGTAGATATATTGAAGACGATGATGGATACTTGTGTACAATGACAAGCCTTCTACCTTAATAGCAAGGAACCACCAGTAATGGTCCACAAGTAGATATATTGAAGACGATGATGGATACTTGTGTACAATGACAAGCCTTCTACCTTAATAGCAAGGAACCACCAGTAATGGTCCACAAGTAGATATACTGAAGGCAATGCTGGATGCTTGTATACAATGACAAGTCTTCTACCCTAATATCAAGGAACCACCAGTAGAGGTCCACGAGGAGGTATACTGAAGTCAATGCTGGATGCTTGTGTACAATGACAAGCCTTCTACCATATTAGCAAGGAACCACCAGTAATGGTCCACAAGTAGATATATTGAAGATGATGATGGATGCTTGTGTACAATGACAAGCCTTCTACCTTAATAGCAAGGAACCACCAGTAATGGTCCACAAGTAGATATACTGAAGGCAATGCTGGATGCTTGTATACAATGACAAGTCTTCTACCCTAAGATTAAGGAACCACCAGTAGAGGTCCACGAGGAGGTATACTGAAGTCAATGCTGGATGCTTGTGTACAATGACAAGTCTTCTACCGTAATATCAAGGAGCCACCAGTAGTGGTCCACGAGGAGGTATACTGAAGACAATGCTGGATGCTTGTGTACAATGACAAGTCTTCTACCGTAATATCAAGGAACCACCAGTAGTGGTCCACGAGGAGGTATACTGAAGACAATGCTGGATGCTTGTGTACAATGACAGGCCTTCTACCATAATATCAAGGAACCACCAGTAGAGGTCCACAAGGAGGTATACTGAAGACAATGCTGAATGCTTGTGTACAATGACAAGCCTTCTACCATAATAGCAAGGAACCACCTGTAATGGTCCACAAGTAGATATACTAAAGACAATGCTGGATGCCTGTATGCAATGACAAGTCTTCTACCCTAATAGCAAGACCTAATCCCAAAGATGTTCAGTAGGGTTGAGGTCAGGCCCTGATGTTGGATGAGACGACCTGATCCCAAAGGTTTTCAGTAGGGTTGAAGTCAGGTCTCAGTGCAGGACACTAGAGTCCCTCCACACCAAATTGGTCAAACCATGTTTTTTATGGAGCTGGCTTTGTATACGACGGCTGTGATGGAACAGAGAAGAGTCTTCCCCTAAACTATTGCCAAAAGGTTGCAGGCACACAGTTGTCTAAAATGCCTTTGTATGTTGTCGAAGTAATATAACCCTTTACTGGAGACACCTGAACCAGTAATGTGGAGGGGCATCCACAAACCTTCAGCCAGATAGTGGTTGTGATGGTCAAGTGTGACCAACTTGTGGCCATATATGAAAACTCAGTTTATCAGCTATACTATGAAAGTTTCTAGCAATCCTGCCACCCTAACCTCTGGCCTATGTGCCCTAACAACAGTCTAGACCTGTATATATAGTAACTAGAGGTTCTGGTGATATGTGCTGCATGTCAATTATTCCCGAATCAGACAAGTTTGTGCCTCTAGAGCTCTCCCGCTAAACATCCACATTATAAGGCTTCCACTTAAATGAACATTTTATCAACCAACCACATATTTTTTTTTTTCTAGTTCGATGTCTTTAATTCTTTTACAGTCGAATTCAAGGTAGGGGTTTTGGTTTCCCAATATTACCTAAACACATCTATTTGTGAACATACAGTACAACATTTTTTTCTATGCAGACTTTAGCTTTCCTACAATGCAGTGAAAAACCAGGAGGTTAACTTAGAAGGAGTTAATATTCCTGCAATGATAATGCAGACAGTTTTGGTAAATAATAATTTATGATGTTTATCTATTATTTTCTAATTTTTTAAAACTGTAAATAGGAATTTTCATTTATTAAAAAAAAAGTATCTGGTATTGTCTGTCTCTTCTTTATATCTACATACAGATGGAACTGCTTTTCTTTATCACTTTGCTTCTTGGGTGATATGTATATTGAAATTGGTTGTGGGAAAATTTGAGAATTTAAATAAGCTCTAGATCAGCCGTTCCCAACCTTTTTACCACAGAGAAAAGCTTAACATTTTTTCTCTAGGAACACCTGCTAAAACCAATTCTTTGGTGGCCAGAAGAAAGAATGCCCCTCCTACAGTGGTGGTCAGAATGCCACTCTTGGGAGCACACTGTTGGTGCCCTGTAGCTGGCTCTGTGAAGTGGTGTTGATTCTGCAACTAACGAGCTGTATATCGGCTTTTCCCAATTTTTTTACCCCAGAGAAACCCTTGAAATAAACTTCAGGTCTCCAGTAACACCTGCTAAAACCAAGTCATTGGTGGCCAGAAGGAAGAATGCCTCTCGTACAGTGGTGGTCAGAATGCCACTCCTGAAGACCTCAAAAAAGATTGTTGGTGTCCTGTAGCTGGCTCTACCAACTGACTATTGTTCTGCAACTAATGAGCTTGAGATCAGACTTTCCTAATCTTCTTACCCCAGAGGAACCCTTGAAATAAATTTATCTAGGAACACCTTCTAAAACCAATTCAATGGTTGCTACTGGCCTATAAGAAGAATGCCCCTCCTATAGTGGTGGTCAGAATGGCACTCTTGAAAACTGTAAAAAAGATTGTTGGTACCCTGTAGCAGGCTCTGCCAAGTGGTGTTGGTTCTGCAAATAATGAGCTCTAGATCAGCCTTTCTCAACCTTTTTACCCCAGAGGAACCCTTGAAATTAACTTCAGGTCTCCATGAACATCTCCTAAAACCAGTTCACTGGTGGCCAGTGAATACTATACAGAATGCTAATCTTGATGACCACAAAAAAAGATTGTTGGTGCCCTGTTTACTGGTGGCCAGTGAATACTATACAGAATACTAATCTTGAAGACCACAAAAAAAGATTGTTGGTGCCCTGTAGCTGGTTCTACCAAGTGGCGTTGGTTCTACAACTAATGAGCTCTAAATCAGCCTTTCCCAACCTTTTTACCCCAGAGGAACACCCTTGAAATAAACTTCAGGTCTTCCGGAACACCTCCTAAAACCAATTGATTGGTGGCCAGTACAAAGAATGCCCCTCCTTCAGTGGTGATCAGAATGCTACTCTTGAAGACCACAAAAATGATTGTTAGTGTCCTGTAGCTGGCTCTGCCAAGTGGCATTGGTTCTGCAATTAACGAGCTCTAGATCAGCCTCCCAAACCTTTTTACCCCAGAGAAACCCTTGAAATAAACTTCAGATCTCCGGGAATACCTGCTAAAACCAATTCATTAGTGGCCAGTAGGAAGAATGCCTCTCCTACAATGGTGGTCAGAATGCTTAATGCTTGTGATCTTAAAGATCACAAAAAAGATTTTTGGTGTCCTGTAGCTGGCTCTACCAAGTGGCGTTGGTTCTGCAATTATACAGGCGCCACTAAATGGTTCAATTAAACACAGCTTAAGGAACCCTTAGAAAATTCTGGAGGAATACTGGTTGAGAATGACTGCTCTAGGTAGCTTTTGGTATGATAAACTAGCTCACCTCAAGGGGTAAAGTTTTGAAGGTCTTTTTGTCTTAGGCCTCTACGTGAAGAAGATCTAGTCTTACCAGTACTTTGTCTTAGGCCTCTACGTGCTCAAGATCCAGTCCTCCCAGTGTTTTGTCGTAGGCCTCTACGTAAAGAAGACCCAGTCCTCCCAGTACTTTGTCTTAAACCTCTACTCGCAAAAGACCAAGTCCTCCCAGTACTTTGCCTTAGGCCTCTACATGAAGAAGACCCAGTCCTCCCAGTGCTTTGCCTTAGGCTTCCACATGAAGAAGACCCAGTCCTCCTAGTGCTTTGTCTTAGGCCTCTATGTGAAGAACACCCAGGCCTCCCAGTGCTTTGTCTTAGGCCTCTACGGGAAGAAGACCCAGTCCTCCCAGTGCTTTGTCTTAGGCCTCTACGTGAAGAAGACCCACTCCTCCCAGCACTATGTCTCAGGCCTCTAGGTGAAGAAGACCCAGTCCTCCCAGTGCTTTGTCTTAGGCCTCTACGTGAAGAAGACCCAGTCCTCCCAGTGCTTTGTCTTAGACGTCTGTGAAGAAGACCCAGTCCTCCCAGTACTTAGCCCCACCTCCTGCCATTTCTCAAACAGCTGACCTTCTATTCCCTACTGAAGTCAAAAATGGGTCAAAGAACAAGCCGGTCAGTAATAGGAATCCGCAGTCATGAGGCAGGATCTCGGGTCACAGGGAAACTACTAAAGACCTAGAACTGAGGCGTGCATTATTGTACTGTGAACCAAGTGTTACATGATGATGCGCCCCCCAGGGGGCATGTCCATGACACCCAATACCCACAGGAAGCTCACCATCAATCAGCTTGAAGGAAGACCAGCACTAAGGCCAGTAGTGGTGAACCCTCAGGGTACAGCGCCGGGGAGAAGGTGAGTTTGCAGAGAGGGATATTTTTGGAAATGCCTGGCTACCTATTTTAAAAAATTGAATTGGGCTTTAAGGTCTGTCTCTATATCGGTGGTTATATGGACTCAAGTCTTGCTTGTGAAAATTGTGCCATGTAGCAGTAACATAAGAAGATCTCTCCTTCTTCACCCCATTTCTCAGACAGCAACCATGTGAGGTGGCAGTGGTGGTCATGGGATTGTCAAGGAAAACCCAGTAGGCTAACAAAACGGACAGAGTATGCTGTTGAAGGCTAGTAATCTTGTTGTTGGTGACAACTCAATGACTACCCTGTGTAAGAAAGACCTACCTATTTTCAGGCCGCTCTGGTCCAGTCACATGATCCAGCTCCTCTTTGACAACCAGCGGCAGCTGCAGGGGAGAGGAGGGAGTGCTTACAACGAATGGGCCATTGAAGCCTATGGGTGATGTCACCGCTCCAGGCTTTACCAGCAGTTGTTGGAGCACTCTCTCCTCTCCCCTGCAGCTGCCTCTGGCGGACCATGTGACCAGGCTAGAGCAGGCTGGGGGGGGTGGATGTTTTAAGGCTAGTTAGGTGTAAGCTGGAAGATTTTACCCCCTTCTTGACCAGAGCACTTTTTACAATTTGGCACTGCGTCGCTTTAATTGACAATTGCGCGGTCGTTCGACGCTGTACCCAAATTAAATTTGCGTGCTTTTTTCCCCACAAATAGAGCTTTCTTTTGGTGGTATTTTATCACCTCTGCGGTTTTTATTTTTTTGCGCTATAAACAAAAAAAGAGCGACAATTTTGAAAAGAAAAACAATATTTTTTTCTTTTTGCTATAATAAATATCCCCCAAATTTTTTTTCAAAAACAATTTTTTTTTTAGTTTAGGCCGATATATATTCTTCTAGATATTTTTTGCAAAAAAAATCGCAATAAGCGTATATTGATCGGTTTGCGCAAAAGTTATAGCGTCTGCAAACTTTGGAAAAGATTTATGGCATTTTTATTTTTGATTTTTTTACTAGTAATGGCGGTGATCTGCAATTTTTAGCAGTATTGCGACGAACAGATCGGACACTTTTGACACTTTTTTTTAGGACCATTGGCATTTATACAGCGATCAGTGCTATAAAAATGCACCGATTACTGTGTAAATGTCACTGGCAGGGATGGGGTTAACACTAGGGGGCGATCAAGGGGTTAATTGTGTGTTCCCTCTCTATGTTCTAACTGTATGGGGATAGGATTTACTAGGAGAGTAGACATATCGTTTTTCCTACTTAGTAGGAACAAATGATATGGCTCCTTTCCTCTGACAGCACAAGGAATTGTGTGTTTATACACACAAATCCCTGTGCTGGCGCTCGTGCACGCGATCGCGTGTGGCCAGTGGCAATCCGGCCCGCGCGCATCGGGTCCCCCACCATGCAGCAAGGGGCACTCTGGTAGCCAAAAAAGGGTAGGATGTACCAGTATGGGATTTCGCCCAGGAGAGCCATTGTGCCGCAGTATATATATATATATTGCGTGACATGGTCAGGAACCGGTTAAAGAGTTTTTTTTTGTTTTTTCACAATGTGGAATATGTGCTTTTACAATGATAAATAATATAACTATGATATGGTATTCAAACTGTATAACATGAAGACCTTAATGAAAGATTTCTGACACTTTTTGTAAAGTCTTTATTTATAAGTTCTCTCAGCTGAAGACAAGAACATCCTGGAATACAATTCAAGTAACACTACATCTCAATGCAGTTCTCAACCAAGAGAAATCTGCATTTCTGCTACTAGGGGGCACAGCAGGGGAAAGGCTCCAGTTTAGTTTGCTTGTGGGCTCCATCTTGTACCTCCTCTTCCAATCAGTTGTGCTGTAGTGCTCATTTGCTAACAAGGAGCATACTGATAGAAGGAGGGAGCAGAGTGACAGATGGATGAGTACATCAGTCTTCTGCTCCTACTTTCACGGTCCAGTCTCAGGCCGGGGGGAGTAGCAAGTTTTACTTTACTGCAGCAGAGAAGAATCAGGTCTCCTGCCCTGCCCTGCTTGCCTGTGCTGTGTGGGCAGAGCTGTAAAAATCGCAGGACTGTGATAGACAGAAATGCAAATCCTTACAAATACACTATATTACCAAAAGTATTGGGACGTCGGCCTTTACACGCACATGAACTTTAATGGCATCCCAGTCTTGGTCCGTAGGATACAATATTGAGTTGGCCCACCCTTTGCAGCTATAACAGCTTCAACTCTTCTGGGAAGGCCGTCCACAAGGTTTAGGAGGGTGTCTATGGGAATGTTTGACCATTCTTCCAGAAGCACATTTGTGAGGTCAGGACTCGCTCATCCATGTCTTTATGGACCTTGCTTTGTGCACTGGTGGGCAGTCATGATGGAACAGGAAGGGGACATCCCCAAACTGTTCCCACAAAGTTGGAAGCATGAAATTGTCCAAAATGCCTTGGTGTGCTGACGCCTTAAGAGTTCCCTTCACCGGAAGGGGCCAAGGTCAACCCCTGAAAAACAACCCCACACTATAATCCCCCCTCTACCAAATGATTTGGACCAGTGCACAAAGCCAGGTCCATAAAGACATGGATGAGCAAGTTTGGGGTGGAGGCCAGTCAAGTTCCTCCACCCCAAACTCGTTCATCATCGTCTTTATGGTCCTTGCTTTGTGAACTGGTCCAAATCTGTTGGTGCAGGGGGGATTATGGTTTGGGGTTGTCTCTCAGGGGTTGAGCTTGGCCCCTTAGTTCCAGTGAAGGTAACTCTTAAAACGTCAGCATACCAAAACATTTTGGACAATTTCATGCTCCCAACTTTGTGGGAATATTTTGGGGATGGCTCCTTCCTGTTCCAACATGATTGCGCACCAGTGCACAAAGAGGATGAGCGAGTTTGGAGTGGAGTTCTGACCTCAACCTGATAGAACACCTTTGGAATGAATTAGAGTGGAGACTGCGAGACAGGCCTTCTTGTCCAACACCAGTGCTGGACCTTACAAACGCGCTTCTGGAAGAAAGGTCAAACATTCCCATAGACACACTCCTAAACCTTGTGGACGGCCTTCCCAGAAGAGTTGAAGCTTTATAGCTGCAAAGGGCGGGGCCAACTCAATATTTTACACAACGGACTAAGACTGGGATGCCGTTAAAGTTAATGTAAAGGCAGGCGTCCCAGTACTTTTGACAACATAGTGTATTTCATCTGTGTATTTAGCTGTTGGTATTGTTTCCCTTTGAGGAAAATTATTTAGGTTTTCCCTAGCGGTAAAAAAACAAACCTTCACATCTAGACTTCAGCGAGCCGAAGCATTGTCATGACTTCAGCGCTTGCAGTTTTCTCGGGCAAGGTTTTGGTTTTCAAGTCCCAATAGATTTCCTTCAAAGGAGGCTTGAATGACCTCTACAGAGGATAAGAACACAGCAGGATGTTGCTGAGCCAAGTACTCATTTATGAATGAGCTGTCTGTGTGGGTGCAGCTGTTCTGTCCCGCGCTGGGCCGGAGTCGGAAGGTTGTACAGAACATTCTCAGATGGTGCTTCCCTACGAGACGCTACGTACATCAATCACACACTTCTCTGCCGAAGGGAAATAGGATAGGATCCTAAATGTTCCCCCAACTGCTGGCGTGTGACAATATTTAAGGTCTGACCAATCCTAAATTGCGTGGGGAGAAGGGAGACCTCTTATTGAACAAAGTGCCACCAAGGGGCGTAGATAAAGGGGGGGGATAGGGGGGTCCAAACCTTCCCCCAGACCATCCTCAGCGTCACAGCTAGCAATGGGTGCACTCTGGAAGCTCTGCAGTTGCCTCTCATGCCACCCCCTCACCAGGAAAAAAAAAAAGATCTATGGCACTGGACCCCCCCCCTTCATTTCTTTGGTGAATGGGGCCACACCACAATCATGAGCCAAATACTAGGTGCCATGCCTCCGGTATGTGACGATAATCAGGTCTGAAGCACCCCAAACTGCGTAGGAAGAAGGGGGACCTCATAATGAACAAAGTGTCACCCTCCACCCCCCCCCCCCCAAATAAAAAACAGATGTTCAAGAGGTAGCAGTATCATTTGCTGCATACCTGCCAGCCATGCCTATGCCTCTCTGTGAAAAGCGATCCACGGCTGATCTCTTTTCACAGACCAACGCAAAGGTAAACAATCCCTAAAAAATGGCAAATCCGCGGCAAAAACGGTCAGTGTGTGACGCAGTCATCCCGCTCTGGCCAGTCACAAAGGCCAAAGACCGGCACCTGGAGGAACCTGGGGAGAAGATGTCGCCAGCAGCGAGGAACCTTCGGGCATCGGGCCGTTGGAACTGAGGTATTTGTGCCTCTTTGTTCTGCTTTAAGTATTTTTCACTTTTAACCCCCTTTTATTTTTCCTGTTGCTTGTTGTCTGTTTTGCAATCTTTCCTGTAAAAAAATTCCCCGCACCATTTTTTGTTTCCTTCCCCTTAAAATGATAATTAAACCCCTTGGCCCCGACCACCTCCCGGCCCGTCAAAAGTTCTAAAAGCCGGGAGGCGGGCATTTGAGTCATGTGACCGCTGTGATTGGCTGTCACAGCGGTCACATGATCGTAAAGCTCCCGATCACAAGTATGCATCCCCTCCGGCTACTATGCAGGGAGCGCGCTCTCAGCATGGGAAGTTGTTTACTAGGGTTGCACCAATACCACTTTTTTTAGGGCCGAGTACAAGTACCGATGCTTTTTTTCCAAGTACTCGCCGATACCGATTTACCAAATACTTTTTTTAATGTCATGTGACAGTGGCACTAATATGCAGCACTGATGGGCACTGATAGGTGAGACTGTATCAGTAGTTTTTTATTTTTATTTTTTTTACAATTTTATTTTTTACAATTTCTTTTTTTAATTATTTTTTGCAATTGAGTTGAAGGTGTTATTTTTATTATTATTATTATTTTTACAATTTTACTTTTAAATATTTTTTTATTACAATGTTTCCTTTTTTTTTATTTATTTTTTAATCAACCCTGTTGGGGCTTTAGTGAGATGTCAGGGGTCTAAACTAATAGACAGCACCGATGAGGCGTAGACTGTGTCAGTAGTTTGTTTTTTTATTATTGTTTTTTACAATTTTATTTTTTTTAGAATGCTTTCTATTTTTTTGGGTGGAGGGGGAGTGGATGGTGTTGGTGTTTTATTTTTTTTATTCTATTTTTTATTTTTTTTTACAATTTAACTTTGAAATATTTATTACAATTTTTTTTTAATTATTATTTGTTTTATCAGACCCCTGATATCTCCCCTTTGAGATAGGGAAAGAGACTGAGGACACAGATTGCTCAGTCCCTTTGTTAGCAGCCTCAGCTGCACTGAGGATAAATGGACAGGAGATAGAGGCTCCTCTCCCTTCATAAACTGAAGCAGAGGAAACATAGTTTACGATGCTCAGTTATGAATGGACAGAGTCAGTGAATGTCCATTCAGAAAAGGAAGGAGCCGGTAAATGACATATATACCGGCTCCTTCCTCCGCTCTCCGTCCCGACAGATCTGGGACAGGGGAGGGTGGAGGAGCACAGAGGGGGACCGGAGGAGGACATGGGGAACCGCAGGAGCAAAGGGGGGAGCGCATGGAGGAGGACACAAGAGGAACCGGAGGAGGCCACGGGGGGAACTGGAGGAGGACACGGGGGGAACCAGAGGAGGACACGGGGGGAACCAGAGGAGGACACGGGGGGAACCAGAGGAGGACACGGGGGGAACCAGAGGAGGACACGGGGGGAACCAGAGGAGGACACGGGGGGAACCGAAGGAGGACACGGGGGGGAACCAGAGGAGGACACGGGGGAACCGAAGAAGGACACGGGGGGAACCGGAGGAGGACAGGGGGGAACCGGAGGAGGACCGGGGGAACTGGAGGAGGACATGGGGGGAACTGGAGGAGGACACGGGGGGAACCGGAGGAGGACACGGAGGGAACCGGAGGAGGACACGGGGGGAACCGGAGGAGGACACGGTGGGAACCGAAGGAGGACACAGGGGGAACCGGAGGAGGACACAGTGGAACCGAAGGAGGACACGGGGGGAACCGGAGGAGGACAGGGGGGAACCGGAGGAGGACGGGGGGAACTGGAGGAGGACACGGGGGGAACAGGAGGACACGGGGGGAACAGGAGGAGGACACGGGGGGAACCGGAGGAGGACACGGGGGGAACTGAAGGAGGACACGGGGGGAACCGGAGGAGGACACGGGGGGAACCGGAGGAGGAAACGGGGGAACTGGAGGAGGACACGGAGGGAACTGGAGGAGGACACAGGGGGGACCGGACTGGAGCACACAGAGAACACAGTGGAGGACATGGAGGGGGACCGGAGGAGGACACAGGGGACAGTCAGGGGTGATCAGAGGGGGGCGTTACAATCACCGATCTCCCTGTGTGGCTTTCAATAAAGCAAGGGGGGGGAGAAGCGGCTGTCAATTGCTTTATTGAAAGCCACACAGGGAGATCAGTGATTGTAACTCCCCCGCCGCCGCACCGATTGTCTGTGACTGTCCAGGTATCGGCGCAAGCGTATATGGTAAATATGTCCTAAACCGTGCAGGTTTAGAAGATATTTCCAGTACTTACAGGTAAGCCTAATTATAGGCTTACCTGTAGGTAAAAGTGGTCTTTAAGTTGATTCTATGAATGCATTCGTTCTAGAAACTGAAGGAACTTCTGCATCCAAAAGGAGACGCCATGTTGTAAACTCTGTTACATTCCTGTCTGGTGTGGCAGCGAGTAGTAAACACACAGGAAATGGGTCCTGCCCATACCTCCCAACTGTCCCGGATTCGCAGGGACCGTCCCGGGATTTCAAGTAAATCCCAAAGTCCCAGCTTGACTCCACCTGTCAGTGTGTGCTGTGCAGTGCCCAGCCAGCACAGTCCTCCAACCTCCACCGCCCGCCTGGTCACCCACTCTCTCTACAGAATGGGAGAGGAGGGAGGCTAGATCTGCTCCACCTCCTCCCCATGTCCTCCTGTGTCCACCCACAAACCCCGGCATACAGCCAATCCTGTGGCTGTGAAGGGGCTATGTGGGCGGGAATTTTGAAGCAGTGTCACTGCCTGAGACTCGGGAGAACAGCCAGCCTTGGGTGAATGAAACACACCCCTCTCTCGCTTCCTTCCTTCCATGTACCATAGTGATCCTTCCTTCCATGTACCATAGCAATATATCCTGCCTTCCATGTACCCTAGTGATCTATCCTGCCTTCCATGTACCTTAGTGATCCTTCCTGCCTTCCATGTAACTTAGTGATACCTCCTGTCTTCCATGTACCTTAGTGATCCTTCCTTCCTTCCATGTGCTACAATGATTCTTCCTGCCTGTCATGTGCCATAGTGGGCCTTCCTTCCTGCCTTCCATGTGCCATACAGATCCTTTCTGCCTTCCATGTGCCATAGTGATCCTTCCTTCCTACCTTCCACGTGCCAGAGTGATCCTTCCTGCCCTCTATGTGTCATAGTGATCCTTCCTGCCTTCTATGTTCCATAGTGATCCTTCCTTCATTTCTTCCATATACCATAGTGATCCTTCCTGCCTTCTATGTGCCATAGTGATCCTCCCTGCCTTCCATGTGCCATAATGATCATTTCTGCCTTCCATGTGCCATGGCTATCCTTCCTTCCTGCCTTCTATGAATCATAGTGATCCTTCCTGCCTTCCATGTGCCATAATGATCCTTTCTGCCTTCAATGTGCCATGGTGATCCTTCCTTCCTGCCTTCTATGTGTCATAGTGATCCTTCCAGCCTTCCAGGTGCCATAGTGATCCTTCCTGCTTTCCATGTACCATAATGATCCCTCCTTCCTTTCTTCCATATACCATAGTGATCCTTCCTTCCATATAACAGTGATCCTTCCCTCTCTCCAATCTCTCTCCCTAAAGGCAGAGAGAATTTGCAGCTACACAATGTACTGCACTATAGTGCAGGTTTGTTGCAGCACACTGTATACAGTATGTGCCGTACAGTGCATTGCTTTTGAGAGCAGTGTGAACCGAGTCCAAAGGAGAAGCTGCACACCAATGAGCTCATCTCCCTGACTGACTGACCCCTCATGCTGCTTTTCCCTCTTCCAGCCTGAGATCTGCTGTACAGGTATTACAAGAGGCTGAAATCAGGTCAGACGCAGGTCCTTACACTGCTTTTTACTTACAAAAAAAAAAATACATTTACTGATATATTGTAAAGCGCTGCGCAAACTGTTGGCGCTATATAAATCCTATATTATAATAATAATAATATATTAATGATTACAGGGATGCATTAATTTGTGCCTGGGAGAAGACCCCCCCTCCACCTTTGTAGTGTCCGGCTACATAGGGGGCAATTCCGTGGAGAGGGGCCTAAAAACGTGCATTTATCTACACAATTTTACGCCTAAGTGCAAAAATGCACCAGAAAATCTCCGAAATCACACTAAAAATGTGAACGTGCGGCGATTAGATTTTGATATGAAGGCCTTGTTTACACTTGTGTTGCTCTCCGATAAGCTATCCATGTTTGGGTCGCTCTTCGTGGTAACATTTTGTCAGGCGGTGAGGAGGCGTTCTATTGTTTCCTCACCGCCTGGTTTAACACCGTAGATGCCGGATTACTGAACCGCACGCAATGGGTCAGGTGGTTTCTGCACAGCCCTATTCACGTGAATGGGTCGCGTTCGGTGGGCGTTACCGCCCCGACACGGGGTATAATTCCCGCTGCGGAATGTGTACACCCCCTCCTTTCCAGTGAAAGGAGGAGGGGCTGTAAAAACATAGTGCCACCATTGGTTTTACCGCCCCCCCCCCCCCCACCCAAACCACTAGTGTAAACGAGCCCTTTATATATTTGAGATTTTTCATTGGTAATATATATAAAAATATAATTTTTTTATTATTTATTTTTTTTAATTATTATTATTTTTACTTTATTATTTTTTATTGTTGTGGTGATCATCCCTGCCCCCACCCAACCAAGATGGCAAGGCGCACTTCCGGTGACGTCACGGGCAGCCATTTTATGACAGGAGCCCATCTTATGACAGGGCTCTGTGTAATATCGATGCAGCAATGAAATGACAATGAAATGTTCCACCCGCCGGACTTTCCGTCTCCGTCCTCCCACCCCCCTCCACCGCCCACACATAGCTGGGCAGATAATAGAACTCTCCCTGCCTTCATTACTGCGCCGAGATTACCGGGTTACCATGGCAACAGCTGCTGCGCGCAGCAGGCGCCATCTTAACTGAGGGCAAGAGCCCCGAGCCTCGCAACAAAGAATGTCAGTCTGTCCTCCTCCTCCCCATTCACCTCCCGCAATGAGTCCTGAGGAGAACGTCCCCTGCAGGGCAGGCTCATGTGACAACACAGATACAAGAAATTCTATATATATATTTTAAATAAAATCCATACTTTCATCTTTTATTTCATTTCTGTTTGTCCCAGTTCAGTGCTGGTGACCCCTGCAGTCTTATTGCAGCCACTTCCTGTCTATGAATATATACTTCCTGTTTATAAATATATACCTCGTATCTATAAAAAAGTTATTTATACTTCCTGTTTATCTATCTATCTATCTATCTATCTATCTATCTATCTATCTATCTATCTATCTATCTATCTATCTATCTATCTATACCTCGTATCTATAAAAAAGTATACTTCCTGTTAGAAGATATATATATATATATATATATATATATATATATATATATACATACTCATATCTACACTTCCTGTTTATAAATATATACATATATATATACCTCCTATCTATAAAAAATTATTTATACTTCCTGTTTATAAATATATACTTCCTATCTATAAAAATGTGTACTTCCTGTGTGTGTGCGTGTATATGTATATATATATATATCTTCTATCTATTTACCTATATATCTACACTTCCTGTTTATAAATATATATATATATATATACATATATACACTCTGTCCCAGTTCAGTGCTGGTGACCCCTGCAGTCTTATTGCAACCACTTCCTGTCTATAAATATATATTTCCTGTTTATAAATATATACCTCCTATCTGCCTATATATATATATATACTTCCTATCTATAAATATATATACAGTGCCTTAAAAAAGTATTCATACCCCTTGAAATTCTACACATTTATCATGTTATCATGGTTTATTGGGATTTTATGTGATAGACCAACACAAAGTGTCACATAATTGTGAAGTGGAAGGAAAATGATACAAATAAATCTGTGAAAAGTGTGGGGGGACATTTGTATGGCGCCCCCCGGAGTTAATACTTTGTAGAACCCCCTTTCTCTACAAGTCTTTTTGGGGATGTCTCTACCAGCTTTGCACATCTAGAGAGGACATTTCTGCCCATTCTTCTTTGTAAAATATCTCAAGCTCTGTCAGATTGTATGGAGAGCGTCTGTGATCAGCAATTTTCAAGTCTTGCCACAGATTCTCAATGTGATTTAGGTCTGGACTGTGACTGGGCCATTCTAACACATGAATATGCTTTGATCTAAACCATTCCATTGTAGCTCTGGCTGGATGTTTCGGGTCGTTGTCCTGCTGGAAGGTGAACCTCCCCCCAGTCTCAAGTCTTTTGTAGACTCTAATGCCGCGTACACACGGTCGTACTTTTCGTCTACAAAAGTCGGACAGCCTGTCGGACAGACTTCCGGCAGACTTTCGGTGGACTTGCCGCGGACTTGCGGCCTACTTTCTAACGACCGGACTTGCCTACACACGACCACACAAAAGTCGGTCGGATTCGTACGTGATGACGTACACCGGACTAAAATAAGGAAGTTCATAGCCAGTAGCCAATAGGTGCCCTAGCGTGGCTTTTTGTCCGTCGGACTAGCACACAGACGAGCGGATTTCGGGGTCCGTCGTAGGTACGAAGTAAAAGTTTTGAAGCATGTTTCAAATCTAAAGTACGTCGTATTTGAGGCTAAAAAAGTCGGTTGAAAGTCCGGAGAAGCCCACACACGATCGGATTACCAGCCAGCTTTAGTCCATCAGCGTCTGTTGGACTTTTGTAGACGAAAAGTAGGACCGTGTGTACGCGGCATTACAGGTTTTCTTCTAAGATTGTCCTGTATTTGTCTCCATCCATCTTCCCATCAACTCTGACCAGCTTCCCTGTCCCTGCTGAAGAAAAGCATCCCCACCACATGATGCTGCCACCACCATGTTTCACGGTGGGGATGGTGTGTTCAGGGTGATGTGCAGTGTTAGTTTTCCCCACACATAGCGTTTTACTTTTAGGCCATAAAGTTAAATTTTGGTCTCATCTGACCAGATCACCTTCTTCCACATGTTTGCTGTGTCCCCCACATGGCTTCTCACAAACTACAAACAGGACTTCTTATGACTTTCTTTCTCCAATGTCTTTCTTCTTGTCACTCTTCCATAAAGGGCAGATTTGTGGAGAACACGACTAATAGTTGTCCTGTGGACAGATTCTCCCACCTGAGCTGTGGATCTCTGCAGCTCCTCCAGAGTTACCATGGACCTCTTGGCTCTTCTCTGATGAATGTTCTCCTTGCCCGGCACGGTCAGTTTAGGTGGACGGCCATGTCTTGGTAGGTTTGCGGTTGTGCCATACTCTTCCCATTTTCTGATGATGGATTGAGCAGAGTTCCGTGAGATGTTCAAAGCTTGGGAGATGTTTTATAACCTAACCCTGCTTTATACTTCTCCACAACTTTATCCCTGACCTGTCTGGTGTGTTCCTTGGCCTTCATGATGCTGTTTGTTCACTAAGGTTCTCTAACAAACCTC